>NC_069404.1:3391765-3439866 GCF_026875155.1 Cherax quadricarinatus | reverse complement strand
AAAAAGGGAAAAAGGATGTGTGATGTCCCGTGGTTTTTTTAATAAAAAATAGAGGGGGTTGTAAGAAAGTAAATGCGGGGGTTTGGGGAAAGAGGTGGAGTTAAAAGAAAAGAATCACAATAAAGTGGATTTGTCACAGCTGCTTTTTTGCTGATGACATTGTGTTTTTTTGGGATTTTTTCTAAAGAGAAGTTGCAGGAAATTGGTGGAGAATTTGGTAGGGTGTGCAAAAAAAGAAAATTAAAGGTGAATAAGGAAAAAAAAAGGTTTATGGGAAAAAAAAAGTTTGGGTGAAAGTTGAATTCAATGGGGGAGAGTGTAGGGAGGGGTAAATGAAATCGGGTTTTGGGAGGGGCGTGTCAGCGGGGGGTTATGAAAAAGAGGTGATCATAAAATTATGAGGGAAAAAGAGGGGGGTGCACTTAGGATCGGGGAGACAAAGAACTTTGCCCTTGGGGAAAAGGGGGAATGTATGAGGTATAGTTTTCCCAAACGCTCTTTTTTGGGGTGTGAAGCATGGGTTAAATTTGCAGCGAGGGAAGGGGGAGGCAGTGGAGAGTCATGTCTGAGGGCAATTGGGGGTGTGAAATAATGCAGAAATTCGTATTTGGAATTAGGAGGAGGTGGGGGTTTACCAAAACTTGCCCAGAGGGCTGAGGAAGGGTTTTTTTGAGGTGTTCGGACATGAGAGAGAAGGGCGAAACAAAATGACTTCAAGAGGTATCGTCTGTATGGAAGGAAAGGGCGGGTAGGGTGGGCCTAGGAAAAAGGTTGGAGGGGGGGTTTAAAGGGGGTTTTTGTGCGAGGGGCTTGGACTTCCACAGGTATGCGGGCGTGTTTGATAGGAGTGAATGGAGACAAAGGGTTTTTTAAATTACTTGACGTGCGGGTTGGATGTGAGCAAAGTAAATTTATAAAGGGGTTTTCGGGGAAAACCCGGGCAGGCCGGACTTGAGTCCTGGAGATGGGAAGTCCCAGTGCCTGCCCCTCAAAGGAGGGGTTTTTAATGTTGCATTTTTAAAAACTTAGGTAAAAACCCTTCAGGCAAGACATTTGATGGAGTGAATGAAGGTGAAATTTTTTCCCTTTTGGGGCCCCCCTTCCTTTGGTGGGAATGGCCCTTATAAAAATAATAAAAAAAATTTAAATATTTATAAAAATATATTATATATATATATATATATATATAAAATATATATATATTATATTTATAAATAATATATTTAAAATATATTTTAAAATTATTTTTTTATAGTCGTGCCAAATATTTTAAAATTGGTAAATTAGAAAAGAACTTTTAAAATTAACCCTTTTTCGGGAAAATTTCTTTTTATACTTTTTTAAAAAAAAAATTTTTTTCAGTAATTTTGATTTTTAAAAATTTAAAATTTTTGCACCAAAAAATTTTAGAGAATTTACCTAACCTTAAAAACAAGAAAATTTTTTTTTAGCCAAACCCCAGCAAAAATATATTTTAGATTTTTTTTTAAAATTTTTTTTAATAACTAAACAAAAAAGGAAATATATATTTTTCGTTGGGTTTTCAAATGATTTTGGGCAAAATTTATTCCCATACACAAATTTTCACTTGTCCTATAGGGCAAAGGGAGCGTTGCTATTTAACCCAAAGTTTGCAAGTTTCCCCTTTTGGGGCACGACAAATATTTTTAATTATATATTTAAAAATTTTATATTTATATATATTTTATTTTTATATATATATAAATTATATAAAATTGGGGTGTACAAAAGAAGAAAAGTAAAAGTGAATGAAAGGGAAAGGGAAAGGTTTGGGGAAATAAAAGGATTGGTGATGAAAGTTTTTGGATATCAGATTTGGGGGGAGAGAGTATGGAGGAGGTGAATTTTATTCAGTTTTTTAGGAAAGGGGGACGTTCAGCGGATGGGGCTATGAAAGATGAGGTGGGAAAAAAAAGAAAATTTTGGAAGGGGGAAAAGGGGGAGTGGTGCCTTAGGATCTGTGGGGAAAAAAGAAAATTTGTTTCCTTGGGGGCAAAGAGGGAATGTATGAAGGGATGTTTTACCAACGCTCAAAAAAGGGTGTGAAGCCTGGGTGATGAAAGTTTCAGCGAGGGAAAGGGGGAGGCCCGGGAGATGTCAGTCTGAGAGCAATGTGTGGTTTTGGGAATTTTAATTTCAGGAATTTGTAGTTTGGGAATTAGGAGGGGGGTGCGGGATTACCAAAACTGTTGTCCAGAGGGCTGAGGAAGGGTTGTTGAGGTGGTTCGGACATGTAGAGAGAATGGAGCGAAAACAGAATGACTTCAAGAGTGTATCAGTCTGTAGAGGAAGGAAGGCGGGGTAGGGGTCGGCCTAGGAAAGGTTGAAGGGAGGGGGTAAAGGAGGGTTTTGTGTGCGGGGGGCTTGGACTTCCAGCAGGCATGCGTGAGCGTGTTTGATAGGAGTGAATGGAGACGAATGGTTTTTAATTACTTGACGTGCTGTTGGAGTGTGAGCAAAGTAACATTTATGAAGGGATTCGGGGAAACCGGCAGGCCGGACTTGAGTCCTGGAGAGGGGAAGTACAGTGCCTGCACTCTGAAGGAGAGGTGTTAATGTTGCAGTTTAAACTGTAGTGTAAAGCACCCTTCTGGCAAGACAGTGATGGAGTGAATGATGGTGAAAGTTTTTCTTTTTCGGGCCACCCTGCCTTGGTGGGAATCGGCCAGTGTGATAATAATATATATATATATATATATATATATATATATATATATATATATAATATATATAATATATATATATATATATATATATATATATATAATATTATATATATATATATATATATGGTGTTTACATATTATAAAATATTTATTACAGAGAAGGCAACTAGTATGCGTAGGTAGGCCTAGGCAGGCCTAGGTAGGCCTAGGCATTTCAGGCAGACTAATACTATTTCTTACTCTATATTGACACAAGTTATGGATCATACTGGCATTAAAGTGAGGCAGCTGTAGTAACTAGTTACAACAGTGAGGCAGCTGTAGTAACTAGTTACAACAGTGAGGCAGCTGTAGTAACTAGTTACATCGTTGAGGCAAGATGTAGTAACTCTAGTTAAAACGTGGACGTAGCGTAGTAAACTAGGAGTTACAACAGTGAGGCCGTTGTAGTAGTAACTAGGTTACAAACAGTGAGGCCAGATGTAATAACTAGAGTTAAAACAGTGACGTAGCTGTAGTAACTAGAGTTACAACAGTGAGGCAGTTGTAGTAACTAGAGTTACAACAGTGAGGCCAGTTTGTAGTAACTAGAGTTAAAAACAGTTGAGGAAGCTGTAGTTAAAACTAGGAGAGTTACAACAGTGAGCAGTTGTTAGTAATAGAGTTAAACCGTGAGGCAGATCAGATGTTAGTAACTAGGTTACAACAGTGACGTAGTAGCTGTAGAAATAGGTTACACAGTGAGGCAGCTGTAGTAGTAACTAGAGCTACACCAGCGAGGAGTTGTAGTACCTCGTGTTACAAAACAGTGAGGCAGCTGTAGTAATCTAATGTTACTACAGTGAGGCAGCTGTAGTAAACTAAGTTTTACAACAGTGAGGCAGCTTGTAGTGAATAAACTAGAGTACGACAGTGAGGCAGCTGTATCGCTCTCTCTCTAGGATGTTACAACAGTGAGGCAGCAGTAGTGAATAACAAGAGTACGACAGTGAGCAGCTGTAGGTAACTAAGTTTACAACAGTGACGTAGCTGTAGTAACAAGGAGTTACAACAGTGAGTAGCTGTAGTAATAGAGTTAAACAGTGTGGCAGCTGTATTAACTAGGAGTTACAAAACAGATGAGGCAGCTTGTATAGTAACTAGAGATACAACCAGTGAGGCAGCTGTAGTAACTCTTTTACAACAGTGAGGCGGCTGTAGTAATAGAGTTACAACAGTGAGGTAGCTGTGTGAATAACTCGAGTTACGACAGTGAGGTATTCAAGTTGTAGTAATAGAGATACAACAGAGAGGCTAGCTGTAGTGAATAACTAGCGTTACGACGTGAGGCAGCTGTAGAACTAGAGTTACAACAGGGAGGCAGCTGTAGTGAATATAGAGTACGACCGTGAGGCGCTGTAGTAACAGAGTATACAACAGTGAGGCAGATGTAGTGAATAACTAGAGTTACGACAGGAGGCGCTGTGTAACTAGAGTTACAACAGTGACGTAGCTGTATTAAGAGTAAAACAGGACGTAGCTGTAGTAAACGAGGAGTTACAACAGTGACGTAGCTGTAGTAACTAGGGAGTTACAACAGGGACGTAGACTGTAGTAACTAGAGTTAAAACAGTGCCGTTAGTGAGTAAACTAGAGTTAAACAGGGAGTAGCAGTGGTATAGCGTTACAACAGGGACGTAGCTGTAGTAACTAGAGTCACAACAGTGGCGTAGGCTGTAGTAACTAGAAGTCACAACAGTGGCGTAGCTGTAGTAACTAGGTTACTACAGTGAGGGATTGCTGTAGTAACTAGATTTACAACCAGTGGCAGGCAGCTGTAGTGATAACTAGAGATACAAAGTGTCGATAGCGGTAGTAACCAGAGTT
This sequence comes from Cherax quadricarinatus, assembly GCF_026875155.1. Lineage (NCBI taxonomy): Eukaryota > Metazoa > Arthropoda > Malacostraca > Decapoda > Parastacidae > Cherax > Cherax quadricarinatus. The sequence continues at coordinate 3,435,313 of NC_069404.1, read as the reverse complement.
ACAGCAGTGGAGTAGCTGGAGTAAACTAGAGTTACTACATGTGAGGTTAGCTGAGTAACAAGTTAACAACAATGAGTAGCTGTAGTGCTTAGAGTTACAACAGTTGACGTAGACTGTAGTTTAGTAACTAGAGTGACAACAGTGAGGTACACTGTAGTACTAGAGTTACAAACAGTGACGTAGCTGTAGTAAACTAGAGTTACAACAGTGACGTAGCTGTAGTAAACTAGAGTTATAACAGTGACGTAGCTGTAGTAATAGGAGTTAACAGTTGAGTAGCAGTGTAAACAGAGTTACACAGTGAGGTAGCTGTAGTAACTAGAGTACCACAGTGGTCGTAGCACTGTAGTATAGAGTTACAAACAGTGACGTAGCTGTAGTACTAGAGTTATAAACCAGTGACCTAGCTGTAGTAAACTAGAGTTACAACAGTGACCAAACTGTAGTAATAGAGATACAAACTGTGACGTTAGCTTTAGTAAACTTAGAGTTACAACAGTGCGCAGCTGTAGTAACTAGAGTTACCTCAGTGACGTAGCTGATTAACTAGAGTTACAACAGTGACGTGCTTGTAGTAACTGAGTTACAACAGTGACGTAGCTGTAGTAACTAGAGTTACAACAGTGACGTAGCTGTAGTAACTAGAGTTACAACAGTGACGTAGCTGTAGTAACTAGAGTTACAACAGTGACGTAGCTGTAGTAACTAGAGTTACAACAGTGACGTAGCTGTAGTAACTAGAGTTACAACAAGTGAAGTAGCTGTAGCAACTAGGTTACAACAGTGACGTAGCTGTAGTAACTAGAGTTACAAAACAGTGAGTAGCTGTAGTTAACTGAGTTACAACAGTGACGTAGCTGTAGAAACTAGCGTTACAACAGTGAGTAGCTAGTAACTAAGAGTTAACAACAGTGAGGTAGCTGTAGTAACTGAGTTACAAAACAGTGACGTAGCTTAGAAAATAGAGTTACAACAGTGAGGGGCGGTAGCTGTAGTAACTAGAGTGACAAATAGTGAAGTAGCTGTAGTAAAGAGATACAACAGTGAGTAGCTGTAGTAACTAGAGTTACAAAGTGACGTAGATGAGTAACTAGAGTTACAACGTGACGTAGCAGCGGAGTAAAAACTTAGAGTTACAACGTGAGTAGCTTGTAGTAACTAGAGTTACCAACAGTGACGTAGCTGTAGTATCTAGGAGTTAACAACAGTGAGGTAGCTGTAGTAATAGATGTTACAAGTGTGACGTAGCTGTAGTAACTAGAGTTACAACAGTGAACGTAGTGTAGTAAATAGGTTACAACCGTGAGTAGCTGTAGTAACTAGAGTTACACCGTGAGTCAGCTGTCGTAAACTAGAGTTACAACAGTGAGGTAGTGTAGTAAACTAGAGTTACAACAGTGAGGTAGCGTAGTAACTTAGAGTTACAACAGTGAGGTAGCAGTAGTAACTAGAGTTACAACAGTGACGTAGTGTAATAACTAGAGTTACAACCGTGAGGTAGTGAGTAACTTAGAGTTACAATAGTGGACGTACTGTAGTACTCGAGTTACAACAGTGGACTTAGCAGTTGTAATAGAGTTCAACAGTGAGGTAGCTGTAGTAACTAGGAGTTACAATAGTGACGTAGCTGTAGTAAACTAGAGTTACAATAGTGACGTAGCTGTAGTAAAACTAGAGATTCAACAGAGAGGTAGCTGTAGTAACTAGAGTTACAATAGTGACGTAGCTGTAGTAACTAGAGTTACAACAGTGACGTAGCTGTAGTAACTAGAGTTACAACAGTGAGGTAGCTGTAGTAACTAGAGTTACAATAGTGAGTAGCTGTAGTAACTAGAGTTACAACAGTGAGGTAGCTGTAGTACTAGAGATCACTCAAAATAGTGATAGCTGTAGTAACTAGAGTTACAACAGTGACGTCGTAGCTGTAGTAACTAGAGTTTACAACAGTGAGGTGCTGTGTAACTAGAGTTAAATAGTGACGTAGCTGTAGTTTACTAGAGTTACAACCTTGAGGTAGCTGTAGTAACTAGAGTTACAACAGTGACGTAGCTGTAGTAACTAGAGTTACAACAGTGACGTAGTTCAAAATATGTAAAACTTAACAATTAGTTTATCAGTTAGTGGGAATGTTCAGGTGGTGTTAGCTACCAGTGGTGTGTGTTAGCTACCAGTGGTGTGTGTTAGCCTGTGGTGTGAGTTAGCTCCGTGGTGTGTGTTAGCTACAGTGGTGTGTGTTAGCTACAGTGGTGTTGTTGCTACAGTGGTTGTGTGTGTGAGCTTACCGAGGTGTGTGTTAGTACCAGTGGTGTTGGTGTTAGCTACCAGTGGTGTGTGTTAGCTACCAGTGGTGTGTGTTAGCTACCAGTGGTGTGTGTTAGCTACCAGTGGTGTGTGTTAGCTACCAGTGGTGTGTGTTAGCTACCAGTGGGTGTGATTAGCACCCAGTGGCGTGTGTTAGTATGGTGGTGTGTGTTAGCTACCAGTGGTGTGTGTTTGCTACCCGTGCGGTGTGTGTTAGCTACCAGGGTGTAGTGTTAGTTTACAGTGGTGTGTGTTAGCTACAGTGGCGTGGTGTTAGCTACCGTGGCGTGTGTTAGCTACCTGTGGTGTGTGTTAGCTAAGGTATATTGTGTAGCTACTGTGGTGTGTGTTAGTACCAGTGAGTGTGTGTTAGCTACAGTGGCGGTGTTAGCTATGGTGGGTGTGTTAGTACCTTTGGCGTGTTGTGTTAAGTATGGTGGTGTGTGTTAAGCTACATGGTTGTGTGTTAGCTACCAGTGGTCGTGTGTGTAGTTTACCTGTGGGCGTGTGCTTAGCTCCTGTGGTGTGTGTTAGCTACTGGTAGTGTGTGTTAGCTACCTGTGGTGTGTGTTAGCTACCAGTGGTGTGTGTTAGCTACCAGTGGTGTGTGTTAGCTACAGTGGTGTGTGTTAGCTACCAGTGGCGTGATGTTAGTACGTGGCGTGTGTTAGCTACCTGTGGGTGTGTTAGCTACTCGTGGTGTGTGTTAGTACCAGTGGTGTGTGTTAAGCTACCAGTGGTGTGTGTTAGCTACCAGTGGCGATGGCGTGTGTTAGTACTGTGGTGTGGTAAGTACAGTTGGTGTTGTTGTTAGCTACCAGTGGTGTGTGTTAGCTACAGTGGGTTGTGGTAGCTACAGTGGCCGTGTGTTTTAGCTACCCGTGGTATGTGTGTGTTAGCTACCAGTGGCGTGTTGTTAGCTACTGGGGTGTTTAGTTAGCTACTGGTAGTGTGTGTTGCTTACCAGTGGCGTGTGGTTTAGCTAATGGTGGTGTGTGTGTTAGCTACCAGTGGTGTGTGTAAAGCTACCAGTGGTGTGTGTTAGCTACCAGAGGTGTGTTGTTTTAGTACCAGTGGTGTGTGTTAGTACCAGTGGCGTTGTGTTAGCTTACTGGTGGTGTGTGTTAGCTACCAGTGGGTGTTTGTGTGTTAGCTACAAGTGGTGTGTGTTAGCTACAGCTGGTGATGTGTTAGCTACCTGTGGGTGTGTGTTTGCTACTGGTAGTTAGTGTGTTAGCTTCGGTGGTTTTGTGTGAAAGCTCTGGTAGTGTGTTGTTAGCTACCAGCGGCGTGTGTTAGCTACTGGTGGTGTGTGTAGCCTACCAGTGGTGGTGTTAGCTACCAGTGGTGTGTGTTAGCTACCAGTGGCGTGTGTTAGCTACCAGTGGCGTGTGTTAGCTACCAGTGGTGTGTGTTAGCTACCAGAGGCGGTGTTAGTACCTGTGGTGTGTGTTAGCTACTGTAGTGTGTGTTAGTACCAGTGGCGTGTGTTAGATGGTGGTGTGTGTTAGCTACCAGTGGTGTGTGTTAGCTACCAGTGGTGTGTGTTAGCTACCAGTGGTGTGTGTTAGCTACCAGTGGTGTGTGTTAGCTACCAGTGGTGTGTGTTAGTACTGGTGGTGTGTGTTAGCTAACAAGTGTGTGGTGTTAGCTAACAGTGGTGTGTGTTAGTACCAGTGGTTGTGTGTTAGCTACTGTGGTGTGTCGTTAGCTACTGGTAGTAGTGTGTGTTATCTACGGTGGTGAGTGTTAGCTACTGTACTGGTAGTGTGTTAGCTACAGTGGTGTGTGTTAGCTACTTGGTGTGGTGTTTAGCTACCAGTGGTGTGTGTTAAGTCCGGGTGTGTGTTAGATACCAGTGGTGTGTGATAGCTACCAGTGGTGTGTGTTAGCTACCGTGGTGTGTGTTAGCTACAGTGGTGTGTGTTTAGCTAACAGTGGGGTGTGTTAGTACCAGTGCTGTGTGTTAGCTACCGAGGTGTGTGTGAGCTACAGTGTGGGGTGTGTTAGCAACCAGTTGGTGTGAGTTAGTACAGTGGTGTGTGTTATTACCAGAGGTGTGTGTAGCCTGCCAGTGGTGTGTGTTTAGCTACTGAGGTGTGTGTTAGCTATGGTAGTGTGTGTAGTACCGGTGGAGTGTGTTAGCTATGGTGTGTGTGTTAGTACTGTGGTGTGTGTTAGCTACTGGTAGTGTGGAGTTAGCTACCAGTGTGTGTGTTAGCTACCTGTGGTGTTGTTAGCTACCAGTGGTTGTGTGTTAGCTTACCAGTTGGTGTGTGTAAGTACCGTTTGGTGTGTGTTTAAGCTACCAGTGGTGTGTGTTAGCTACCAGTGGTGTGTGTTAGCTAAACAGTGGGGTTATGTGATAGCTCCAGTGCTGTGTTAGCTACCAGTGCGTGTGTGTTAGCTACCAGTGGGAGTGTGTTAGCTACCAGTGGTGTGTGTTAGCTACCGTGGTTTGTGTGTTAGTACCAGTGGTGTGTGTTAGCTACCGTGGTGTGTGTTAGCTACCAGTGGTGTGTTAGCTACCCCGTGGTGTGTGTTAGCGACCGTGGTTGTGTGTAGCTACCAGTGGTGTGTGTTAGCTACAGTGGGTTCTTGTTGTTAGCTCAGTGGTGTGTGATTAGTAGTGGTGTCGTGTTAGCTACCAGTGGTGTGTGTTTAGCTACCATGGTGTGTGTTTAGCTACCAGTGGCGTGTGTTAGCTACCAGTGGCTGTGTTAGCTACCAAGTGGCTGTGCTCGTTATGCTACCGTGGCGTGTGTTAGCTACTGGTGGGTTGTTAGCTACCAGTGTGTGTGTGTTAGCTACCAGTGGTGTGTGTAGTACCAGTGGTTGTGTGTTAGTTTACAGTGAGTGTGTGTTAGCTACCAGTGGTGTGTGTTTAGCGCTACCAGTTGGTGGTAGCTTCCTGTGGTGTGTGTTACCTACTGGTAGTGTGTGTTAGCTACCAGTGGCGTGTGTTAGCTACTGGTGGTGTGTGTTAGCTACCAGTGGTGTGTGTTAGCTACCAGTGGTGTGTGTTAGCTACCAGTGGCGTGTGTTAGCTACCTGTGGTGTGTGTTAGCTACTGGTAGTGTGTGTTAGCTACCAGTGGCGTGTGTTAGCTACTGGTGGTGTGTGTTAGCTACCAGTGGTGTGTGTTAGCTACCAGTGGTGTGTGTTAGCTACCAGTGGCGTGTGTTAGCTACCTGTGGTGTGTGTTAGCTACCAGTGGTGTGTGTTAGCTACCAGTGGTGTGTGTTAGCTACCAGTGGCGTGTGTTAGCTACCTGTGGTGTGTGTTAGCTACTGGTAGTGTGTGTTAGCTACCTGTGGTGTGTGTTAGCTACCAGTGGTGTGTGTTAGCTACCAGTGGCGTGTGTTAGCTACTGGGAGGTGTGTGTTAGCTACAGTGGCGTTTGTGATAGTCTGGTGGTGTGTGTGAATCTAAGTGGTGTGTGTTAGCTACAGTGGTGTGTGTTAGTACGAGTGGCGATGTTGCTACCTGTGGTGTGTGTTAGCTACTGGTTGTGTGTGTTAGCACCTTGTGGTGTGTGGTTAGCTACCAGTGGTGTGTGTTAGCTACCAGTGGCGTGTGTTAGCTACTGGTGGTGTGTGTTAGCTACCAGTGGTGTGTGTTAGCTACCAGTGGTGTGTGTTAGCTACCCGTGGTGGTGTGTTAGCTACCGTGGTGTGGTTTAGTACCAGTGGGGCGTTGTTAGCTACAGTGGCGTGTTCCTTGTTAGCTACCTGTGGGTGTGTGTTAGCTACTGGTGGTGTGTGTTAGCTAATCAGTCGGATGTCCGTCGTCGCCCTCGCTCTCCAGTGTTGGCCGTGGGTTAGCTACCAGTGGCGTTGTGTTTAGCTACCAGTGGCGTGTGTTAGCTACCAGTGCGTGGTGTGTTAGTAGTGGCGTGTGTTAGCTACCTGTGTGTGTTTTAGTATGGTAATGTGTGTTAGCTTCCAGTGGGTTGTGTTAGCTATGGTGGTGTGTTAGCTACCAGTTGTGTGTGTTATCTACAGTGGTGGTGTAGCTACAGTGGTGTTGTGTTACTACAGTGGTGTGTGTTAGCTACCCAGTGGCGTTTGTTTAGCTACTGGGTGGTGTTGTGTTAGCTACAGTGGTTAGTTGTGTTAGTGCAGTGGTGTGTGTGAGCTACCAGTGGTGTGTGTTAGCTACCTGTGTGTGTGTTAGCTACTGGTAGTGTGTGTTAGCTACGTGGTGTGGTTAGGTATGGTAGTGTGTGTTAGATACCTGTGGTATGTGTTAGTACTGGTAGTGTGTTGTTAGCTACAGTGTTGTGTGTTAGTACAGTGGTGTGTGATAGTACCAGTGGTGTGTGTTAGCTACCAGTGGAGTGTGTAGCTACAGTGGTGTGTGTTAGCACCGTGGTGTATGTGTAGCTCCAGTGGGTGGTGTGATAGTACCAGTGGGGGTGTGTCAGCTACAGTGCTGTGGGTTAGCTACAGTGGTGTGTGTTAGCTACCTGTGGGATGTGTTAGCTTACCAGTGGTGTGTGTTAGCTACCAGTGGTGTTGTGTTCAGCTACCTGTGGTGTGTTAGCTGCCAAGTGTGTGTGTGTTACTACCAGTGGTGTGTGTTAGCTACCTGTGGTGTGTGTTAGCTATGGTAGTGTGTGTTAGCTACCGGTGGTGTGTGTTTAGCTACTGGTAGTGGTGTTTAGCAACCTGTGGTGTGTGTTAGCTACTGTGTAGTGTGTGTGTAGCTACCAGATGGAGTGTGTTAGTACCTGTGGTGTTTGTTAGTCTACCAGTGGTGTGTGTTATGCTTACCAGTGGTATGTGTGTTAGCTACAGTGGTGTGTGTTGCTTCCAGGTGGTGTGTGTTAGCTACCAGTAGGTGTGTGTTAGCTACACGTGGTGTTGTGTTAGCTACCAGTGCTGTGTTAGCTACCAGAACTGGATAGTTTGTGTGTAGCTATCAGTGGGTTGTGTTAGATACAGTGGTTGTATGAGTTACTACCAGTGGTGTCGTGTGTTAGCTACCAGTGGTTGTTTTGTGTTAGCTACCAGTGGGTTTGTTAGACTGGTGGTGTGTGTTAGCTACTGTGTGTGTGTTAGTCCAGGTGGTTGTGTGTAGCTACCAGTAGTGTGTGTTAGCTACTGTGCGTGTGTGTTAGCTTACTGGTAGTGTTGTGGTTAGCTACCGTGGTGTGTGTTGCTATGTTGTGTTGGTTAGCACCTGTGGTATGTGTTTGCTATGGTAGTGTGGTTAGCACCAGTGGTTGTCTGTTGCTACCAGTGGGCTGTGTGTTAGTACCAGTGGTGTGTGTTAGCTACCAGTGGTGTGTGTTAGCTACAGTGGTGTGTGTTAGTACAGTGGTGTGTTTGTTAGCTTCCAGTGGTGTTGTTGTTAGCTAACAGTGGGGTTTGTGTTCAGTAACAGTGTGTGGTTTAGCTACCAGTGGTGTGTGTTAGCTACAGTAGGGGTGTGTTAGTCCAGTGGGGTGTGTTAGCTACCAGTGGTGTGTGTTAGCTACCAGTGAGTGCTCCTGTGTTTCGCCTCTCTCAGGGGTGTGCTAACACTCACACAGCTCTGCTGTGTGTTAGCTACCAGTGGTGTGTGTTGCTACAGTGGGTGTGTGTTAGCTACCAGTGGTGTGTGTTAGCTACCAGTGGTGTGTGTTAAGTACAGTGGTGTGATTAGTACAGTGGTGTGTGTTAGCTACCAGTGGTGTGTGTTAGCTACCTGTGGTGTGTGGTTAGTTATGGTAGTGTGTGTTAGGCCTACGGTGGTGTGTGTTCGTATGGTAGTGTGTGTTAGCTACCTGTGGTGTGTGTTAGCTCTCTGGCTTGTGCTCGCCTCGCCTGTCGCTTACGCCATACCCCGTGTGCTGTGTAGGTGTAGATATGATAAGTGGTTTATGTTAGCCTACCCCCCCCCCTGTGCGCCGGGTTTTGGGTGTGTTAGCTACCGTGGTGCCCTGCTCGGCCCTAGTCTCACCTCGTGGTGTGTGTTAGTACAGTGGTGTATGTGTGTTAAGTCTCAAGTCCCCGCCGTCGCGCTCGTTAGCTAACAGGGGGATGTGTTAGTACCAGTGCTGTGTTAGCTACCAGTGGTTTGTGTTAGTATCAGCGTGGTGTGTTAGCTTACAGTGGTGTGGTGTTATAGATGCTACCAGTGGGTGTGTTAGCTACAGTGAGTGGTGTGTGTAGCTACCAGTGGTTGTGTGTTAGGCTACAGTATGTGTGTTAGCTACGTGGTGTGTGTTAGCTTCAGTGGTGTGTGTTAGCTACCTGTGGTGTGTGTTGCTTCCAGTGGGGTGTGTTAAGATTCTGTGGTAATTGGTGTTAGCTACCAGTGGTGCGTGTTAGCTACCAGTGGTGTGTGTTAGTACCAGTGGTGTGTGTTAGTACAGTGGTGGTGTGTAGCTACCAGTGGCGTGTGTTAGCTACCAGTGGCGTGTGTTAGCTACCAGTGGCGTGTGTTAGCTACTGGTGGTGTGTGTTAGCTACCAGTGGTGTGTGTTAGCTACCAGTGGTGTGTGTTAGCTACCAGTGGTGTGTGTTAGCTACCAGTGGTGTGTGTTAGCTACCAGTGGCGTGTGTTAGCTACCAGTGGCGTGTGTTAGCTACCTGTGGTGTGTGTTAGCTACTGGTGGTGTGTGTTAGCTACCAGTGGTGTGTGTTAGCTACCAGTGGTGTGTGTTAGCTACCAGTGGCGTGTGTTAGCTACCTGTGGTGTGTGTTAGCTACTGGTAGTATGTGTTAGCTACCAGTGGCGTGTGTTAGCTACTGGTGGTGTGTGTTAGCTACCTGTGGTGTGTGTTAGCTACCAGTGGTGTGTGTTAGCTACCAGTGGCGTGTGTAAGCTACTGGTGTGTGTGTTGTACCAAGTGGTGTGTGTTAGTACAGTGGTGGTGTTAGTACCAGTGGAGTGTGTTAGCTACAGTGGTGTGTGTTAGCTACCAGTGGCGGGTGTTAGCTACCAGTGGCGTGTGTTAGCTACCTGTGGTGTGTGTTAGCTACTGGTGGTGTGTGTTAGCTACCAGTGGTGTGTGTTAGCTACCAGTGGTGTGTGTTAGCTACCAGTGGCGTGTTAGCTGCTGGTGTGTTGTTAGCTACCAGTGTGTGCCCCGTCGACGCCCTCACCAGTGGCCCGCCCCCGCGGCTCGCTTCAGCTACCGTTGGCGCCTGTGTTAGCTACTTGGTGTGTGTTAGCCCAGTGGCGTGGGTGTAGCTACCTGTGTGTTGTGTTAGCTAACAGATGGCGTGTGTTAGCTACAGTTTGGTGTGTGTTAGCTACAGTGTGGGTGTGTTAGGCTACCAGTGGTGTTGTGTTAGCTACCAGTGGTTGTGAGGTAGCTACCAGTGGCCGTGTGTTCGCTACTGGTGGCTGTGTGTTAGCTACCAGTGGTAGTGTGTGTAGCTACAGTGGTGTGTGTTAGATACCAGTGGAGAGTGTGTTAGCTACCCAGTGGTGTGTGTTAGCTACCGAAAAAAAAAACTGGCGGGTGTTAGCTACCAGTGCGTGTGTTGCTACCTGTGGTGTGTGTTAGGCTACTGTTAGTGTTTGTGTTAGCTTACCAGTGGTGTGTGTTAGCTTACCAGTGGTGTGTGTTTAGCTACCAGTGGCGTGTTAGCTGCCAGTGGTGTGTGTTAGCTACCGTGGTGTGTGTTGCTACCAGTGGCGTGTGTTAGCTACAGTGGGGTGAGTTAGTACCAGTGGTTGTGTGTTAGTACCAGTGGCGGTTGTGTTAGCTACCAGTGGTGTGTGTTAGCTACCAGTGGAGTGTGTTAGCTATGGAGTGGTGTGTGTTAGTACCAGTGGGGTGAGTTAAGCTACAGTGGGTGTGTGTTAGTACCGTGGAGTGTGTAGCTTACCGTGGAGTGTTTGTTAGCTTACCTGTGGCGGGGTGTTAGCTACAGTGGCGTGTTGTTAGCTACCTGTGGTGTTGTTAGCTATGGTGGTGTGTGTTAGCTACCAGTGGTGTGTGTTAGTACCAGTGGTGTGTGTTAGTACCCGTGGCGTGTTAGTGCCAGTGGTGTGTGTTAGCTACATTGGTGTGTGTTATGCTACCAGTGGTGTGTGTTAGCTACCCCCAGTGGTGTGTGTTGTACAGTGGTGTGTGTTAGCTACCTGTGGTGTTTGTGTTGCTACCTGTGGTGTGTTGTTAGCTACCTGTGGTGTGGGTTAGCTACTCGTAGTGTGTGTTAGTACCATTTATATATATATATATTTTATATTTATATATATGCATATAATTATATATATATATATATATATAATATATTGTACACGCTGAGTGTTTGTATATGTCCGTGTGCAACGTTCAGACATACATAACGTACACCACCCATGTATTTTAATATACATAGAAGTATGAATGAAATACGCACATGATCAATGTATATTATAGCGTATATATCTCAGAGGTTGATAATTATCATACACAGGATGGTTGCACCTTCACTCTGGTGAACGTCACCACTAAAACAATGTTAATATAACGTATTACATACAGTACATGCCTTATATAACGTCCAGAGAGGTCAATAGTGCCGATAGGCTTCGGTAAAGTGATCCTTATAGAGGGTGGTGCGTATATAGAGGTTGTGTTATGTGAGTGTTGAGTCACACTCCTGTACACGTGAGGCCGGGGGGGGGGGATGGACCAGATGAGCATGCTAGGGGGGATGAGGGACAGCTGATGAAGGAAGGGGGGTGGGACCAGCTGATGAGGAAGGGGGGTAGTGACAGCTGATGCAGGAGGGGGGTAGGGGACCAGTAAGGCAGGTAGGTGGGAGGGGCCAGCTGATGCAGGTAGGGGGGAGGGACAGCTAATGCAGGTAGGGGGGGAGGGACCAGCTGATGCAGGGTAGGGGGAGGGACCAGGTACGGCAGGTATGGGGAGGGAGTCAGCTGATTCAGGTAGGGGGGAGGATCCAGCTGGGAGGTAGGGGGATGGAACAGGTAAGTCTGGTAGGGGGAGAGAGGTGATGCAGGTTAGGGGGGAGGGAACCAAGCTGATGCAAGGTAGGGGGAGGGACCAGGTAAGGCAGGTAGGGGGAGGGATCAGCTGATGATGTAGGGGTAGGGGACCAGCTGAGGCACGGTAGGGGGGTAGGGCCCCCAGCGAGGCAGGTACGGGGGGTTAGGGACATGTGAGGCATGTAGGGGGGTAGGGGTAGGGACCAGTGAGGGCAGGTCGGGGGGAGGACCAGCTGAGAAAGTAGGGACAGCTGAGGCAGGTAGCGGGGTAGGGACCAGCTGATGCAGGTAGGGAGGTAGGGACCAGCTGAAGCAGGTAGGGGGGAGGGACCAGTGATGCAGGAAGGGGGAGGGGACTAGTGAGGAGGGTAGGGGGGAGGGACCGCTGATGCGGTAGGGGAAGTGATCAGTGATGCAGGTAGGGGGGTAGGGACCAGTGAGGCAGGAAGGGGGGAGGGACAGCTGATGACGGTATGGGGGGAGGGGACAAGCAGCTGAGGCAGGTAGGGGTGGGAGCAGTTGAGGCAGGTAGGGGGAGTGGAGAGCTGAGACAGGTAGGGGGGAGGGAGCAGCTGAGGCAGGTAGGGGGAAGGGAGCAGCTGAGGCAGGTAGGGGGAAGGGAGCAACTGAGGCAGGTAGGGGGCAGGGACCATCTGAGGCAGGTAGGGGGGAGGGACCATCTGAGGCAGGTAGGGGGGAGGGACCATCTGAGGCAGGTAGGGGGGAGGGACCATCTGAGGCAGGTAGGGAAGAAGTAGCACCAGCTGAGGCAGCTGGGAGAAGGCAGCACCAACTGGAAGAGGTAGTAGGGCTGACTAACACCCAGGTACCTACTTACTGCTACGAGAACAGTGACAACAGTTGCTAGATAACTAGCACCCAGGTACCTACTTACTGCTACGAGAACAGTGACAACAGTTGCTAGATAACTAACACCCAGGTACCTACTTACTGCTAGGTGAACAAGGTCATCAGGTTCAAGGTAAAAAACCCCCATTTTCCCCTATTACTAAAAAACATAACACATTTTTAGTTTAATAAATACTATATTAGGAAAGTAAAATTGCGTTTTAAAAGTATATTACTCTGGAAATTTAAATTGCTTAAAAATAAAAGGCCCCCTCTGGGAAAGGGTTTTTGGTTCGGAAAAAATTTTAAATTTGTTTTTTAAAAAAATTTTAAATTTCTCTAAAAGTTAAAAAAATTTTTGGGTGAGTTTTTTTTGGCCTTGGAAGTTATATTGGCGCTCTGGAAGTTTTTGGCGCTTAAGTTTTGGGTTGGGGAATTTATTTGGGTTTGGAAAATTTATTGTCTCGGGATTAAGGGCGTTGGGTTTATGGCGTCTGGGTTTTTGGTTCTGGAAGAATTTGGCGTTGGGTTTTTCTGGAATTTTGTTTTGTTGGAAGACGGGTTTGGGTGGAAGTCCTTTTGTTGTTACTGGCAGATGCGTGGGTGTTGTAGTGGCAGAGTGCTTTGGGTGTTGTACGTGGCAGAGTGGTGGGTTTGTTGTAGTGGAGAGTCGTGGGTGTTGTACGTGGCAGAGGTGGGGGTTTTGTACGTGGCAGAGTGGTGGGTGTTGTAGGGCAGGGGGTGGGGTTTGTACGTGGAGGTGCGTGGGTTTTGTACGGGCAGAGTGCGTGGGTGTTGTAGGGGGGGGCCGGGAGTGCTGGGGTTGTACGTGGCAGAGGCGTGGGGTTGTACGTGGCGAGTGCGGGGTGTTGTAGGGGCGGTGCGTGGGTGTTGTACTGGAAAAAGGTGCGTGGGTTTTGTTACGTGGCAGAGTGGTGGGTTTGACGTGGCAAGTGCTGGTGTTGTAGTGGCAGAGTGCGTGGGTTTTGTACGTGGCAGAGGCGGGGTGTTGTGTGGCAGAGTGGGGGTGTTGTACGGGGCAGAGTGCGGGGGTTGTACGGGGCCCAAGTGCGTGAGGGTTGAGGGGGGCCCCCCCCCCCCCCCCCCCCCCCCCCCCCCCTGGGAGTGGTGGGTGTTGTAGTGGCAGAGGGGTGGGTTTGTAGTGGCAGAGTGGTGGGTTTTTTACGTGGCGAGTGGTGGGTTGTAGTGGCAGAGGGCGGGGTGTTGTACGTGGGAGTGGGGGTGTTGTAGTGGGAGTGGTGGGTTGTAGTGGGGTGCGGGGGTGTTGTAGTGGCAGAGTCGTGGGGTGTTGTACGTGGCAGAGTCGTGGGTGTTGTTACGTGGCAGAGTGCTGAGGTTGTCGTGCAGAGTGCGGGTTTTGGTACGTGGGCGGTGGTGGGTGTGTAAGTGGCAGAGTGCGGGGTTTTGAAAGGGGCAGAGTGCGGGGTGTTGACGGGGGCGAGGCGGGGTTTGTATGGCAGGGTGCGTGGTTTGTCGTGGCAGAGTCGGGGTGTTGTTACGTGGCAGAGTGGTGGGGTTGTACGTGGCAGGTGCTGAGTGTTTTTAGTGGCAGAGTGCGTGGGTGGTTTTTGTGGAGAGTGCGTGGGTGTTGTAGGGGCAAAGTGGTGGGTGTTGAAATTGGCAAAGGGAGGCGTGGGTGTTGTACGTGGCGAGTGCTGGGTTTTGTACGTGGAGTGGGGGGGCGTGGGGGTGTTGTTTCGGGGCAAGTGCTGGTGTTGTACGGGGAGAGGCGTGGGTGTTGTAGTGGCAGAGTGCGTGGGGTTGTACTGGCAAAGTGCGTGGGGGTTGTAGGGGCAGAGTGCGTGGGTGTTGTCTGGCAGGTGCGTGGGTGTTGTACGTGGAGAGTGGTGGGTGTTTTTTACGTGGCAGATGGTGGGTGTTGACTGGCAGAGGCGTGGTTTTGTAGTGGAGAGTGCGGGGTGTTTTTGGGGCGATGCGGGGTGTTGTACTGGCAGAGTGGTGGGTTTTTGACGTGGCAGGGTGCGTGGGTTTGTAGTGGCAGGTGCGGGGGTGTTGTGTGGCAGAGTGCGGGGGTGGGGGGATGGGGGGAGTCGTGGGGTGTTGTACGGGGCAGAGTGCGGGGGTTTGTTGTCGGGGGAAGTGCGGGGTTTGTCCCGTGGCAGAGTGGGGGTGTTGTAGGGGGCAGGTGCGGGTGTTGTTTTGGCAGGCGTGGGTTTTGTAGTGGCAGAGTGCGTGGGTGTTGTAGGGGCCCAGGTGCGGGGGTTTTTACGTGGCAGCGGGCGTGGGTGTGGTACGGGCAGAGTGCTGGGTTTTGGTGGCGGTGGGGGTTTTGTACGTGGCAGAGTGCGTGGGGTGTTGTAGTGGCAGAGTGGGGGGTGTTGTACGTGGCAGGTGCGGGGTTTTGTAGGGGCGAGTGGTGGGTGTTGTACGTGGCGAGTGCGGGGGTGTTGTACGTGGCAGGTGCGTGGGTTTTGTAGTGGGAGTGCGTGGGTGTTGTAGTGGAGAGTGGTGGGTGTTGTACGTGGCGAGTGGGGGTGTTGTAGTGGCGAGTGCGGGGGTTTGTTGTACGTGGCAGAGTGCGTGGGTGTTGGGACGTGGCAGGTGGTGGGGTTGTACGGGGAGAGTGCGTGGGTTTTAGTGGCAGGTGGTGGGTGTTGTAGTGGAGGGGCGTGGGTTTTTTTCTGGCAGAGTGCGTGGGTGTTGTAGTGGCAGAGTGGTGGGTGTTGTACGGGCGAGTGGTGGGTTTTGTACGTGGCAGAGTGCGTGGGGGTAGGGGGCGAGTGCTGGGTGTTTACGTGGCGAGTGCGTGGTTTTGTAGTGGCAGGTGCGTGGGGTGTTCGGGGGGAGTGCGGGGTGTTGTACGTGGCAGAGTGCGGGGGTGTTGTACGGGCGAGTGCGGGGTTTGACGTGGCAGGTGGTGAGTGTTTTTAGTGGCGAGTGCTGGGTGTTGTACGTGGCAGAGTCGGGGTGTTGAGGGGGCAAGTGGGGGGGGTTTACGTGGGAGTGGTGTGTTTGTCCGTGGCAGAGTGCGGGGTTTTTGTACGTGGCAGGGGGGGTGTTGTAGGGGCAGAGTGCGTGGGGTGTTGTACGTGGAGATGGGGTTTTGTACGGGGAGGTGCGTGGGTTTTGGGGGTACGGGGCGAGTGCGTGGGGTTTGTAGGGGAGTGGGTGGGTGTTGTACGTGGGAGGCGTGGGTGTTGTCGTGGAGGGGGGGTGGGGGGAGATGTTTTGTACGGGGCAGAGTGCGGGGGTGTTGTACGTGGCAGAGTCGGGGGTTGAGTGGCAGAGTGCGTGGGGTGTTGTACGGGGGGCGGGGGAAGTGGCGGGGTGGTGTTGTAGTGGCAGATGCGTGGGGGGCGTGGGGGGTAGTGTTGTAGTGGCGGTGCGTGAGTGTTGTGGGGCAGAGTGCGTGGGTGTTTTTGTAGGGTGGGGGGTTTTGACAGAGGCGTGGGTGTTGTAGGGGCGAGTGCTTTGGGTGTTGTACGTGGCGGTGCGTGGTGTTTTTAGTGGCAGAGTGCGGGGTGTTGAGTGGCAGATTTGCGTGGGGTTTTGTACGTGGAAGTGCGTGGGTTTTGTAGTGGAAAAGTGCGTGGGTGTTGTAGGGGCGAGTGGGGGTGTTTACGGGGCGAGTGCGTGGGTTTTGTACGGGGAGAGTGCGTGGGTGTTTTTCGTGGCAGAGTCGTGGGTGTTGTCGTGGGAGTGCGTGGTGTTGTACGGGGAAACCCCCATGGCAGAGTGGTGGGTGTTGTCCCTGGCAGAGTGCGTGGGTGTTGTACGTGGCAGGTGCGTGGGTTTTTGTACGTGTGGAGTGCGTGGGGTTGACGTGGCAGAGTGCGTGGGTGTTGAACGTGGCGAGGGTGGTGTTGTACGTGGCAGGTGCGTGATGTTGTAGGGAGGTGCGAGGGTTTTTTTCGTGGCAGAGGCGGGGTTTTGTACGTGGAGGTGGGGGGTTGTACTGGCAGAGTGCGTGAGGTTGTACGTGGCGAGTGGTGGGTGTTGACGTGGCGGTGCGTGGGTTTTTGTCGTGGAGTGTGGGTTTGCTTTGGGAGGGGGCGGGGGGTTTTGTACGTGGCGAGTGCGTGGGGTTTTGTACTTGCAGAGTGCGTGGGGTTGTGTAGTGGCGGAGGGGGGTTTTTGTCGGGCAGGGGGAGGGTTTTTTAGTGGCAGAGTGCGTGGGTGTTGTACGTGGAGGTGGTGGGGGTTGTAAGCGGTGGTGAGGGTTGTACGTGGCAGAGTGCTGGGTTTTGAGTGGCAGAGTGGTGGTGTTGTAAGGGGCGAGTGCGTGGGGGTTTTTTCGTGGCAGGTGCGTGGTGTTGTACGTGGCAGAGTGGGGGGTTTTTTAGTGGAGAGTGCGGGGGTGTTGTAGTGGGAGGTGGGGTTTGACGTGGGAGTGCGTGGGTGTTGTGTGGCAGAGTGCGTGAGTGTTGTAGTGGCAGAGTGGGGGTGGGTGTTGTACGTGGCAAAAGTGGGGTGAGTGTTGTAAGGGGCAGAGTGCGGGGTGTTTTACGTGGAGTGCGTGGGTGTTTGTACGTGGAGAGTGCGTGGGTGGTACAGGCGAGTCGTGAGTTTTGTAGGGGCAGAGTGCGTGGGTGTTGTAGTGGCGAGTGCGTGAGTGTTGAAGTGGCGGGGAGTGCGTGGGTGTTAACGGGGCAGGTGCGTGGGTGTTGTACGTGGCAGAGTGCGTGGGTGTTGTACGTGGCAGAGTGCGTGGGTGTTGTACGTGGCAGAGTGCGTGGGTGTTGTACGTGGCAGAGTGCGTGGGTGTTGTACGTGGCAGAGTGCGTGGGTGTTGAAATGGCAAGTGGTGGGTGTTGTAGTGGCGGTGGTGGGGTTTTAGTGGAAAGGGGCGTGGGTGTTGTACGTGGCAGAGTGGTGATGTTGTAGTGGAAGAGTGCGTGGGTTTTGTAGTGGCAGAGTGGGGGGTGTTGTCCCGGGAAGTGGTGGGTGTTGTGTGGAGAGTGCTTGGTGTTGTAGGGAAGAGTGCGTGGGTTTGTACTGGCAAGGGTGGGTGTTGTGGGCAGGTGCGTGGGTGTTGTACGTGGCAGAGTGCGTGAGTGTTGTACGTGGCAGAGTGCGTGGGTGTTGTACGTGGCAGAGTGCGTGGGGTGTTGACGTGGAGTGGGGGGTTTTTGTGTGGGAGTGCGTGGGTGTTTTTGCGGGGAGTGCTGGGTTTTGTCGTGGGGAGTGGGGGTGTTGTGGTGGGAGTGGTGGGGGTTTTTGGTGAGAGTGCGTGGGTGTTGTACGTGGCAGAGTGCATGGGTGTTGTACGGGGGAGCCCGTGGGTGTTGGCGGGGAGTGCGGGGTGTTGTACGTGGCGTGTGGGGCTGTACGTGGGAATGTTTGGGTGTTTGCAGGGAAAGTGGTGGGTTTTTGTATGTGGAGTGTGGGTGTTTACGTGGGAGTGCGTGGGTGTTGAGTGGGAGTGGTGGGTGTTGTGCGTGGGAGTGTGGGTGTTGTAGGGGAGTGCGGGGGTGTTGTACGGGAGGTGTTTTGGGTTTGTACGTGGCGATTTGGGGGTGTTGTACGTGGCAGTGTGGGTGTTGCCATGGCAGGTGTGTGGGTGTTTTAGTGGCGGTGTGGGGTTTTGTACGTGGCGATGTGTGGGTGTTGTCGGGCAGAGTGTGTTTGTGTTGTCAGGGCAGTGGGGTGTTGTACGTGGGGTGCGTGGGTGTTGTATGTGGCGAGGTGTGTGGGGGGGGGTTGGCGGTTGGGGTTTTGTGGGGCGTGGGGTGCTGTCGTGGGAGTGTGTGGGTGTTGTTGTGGCAGGTGGGTTGGTGTTGTAATGGCAGAGTGCGGGGTGTTGTCGTTGCAGAGTGCGTTAGTGTTGTACGGGGCAGTGTGTGGGTGTTGTACATGGAGGGGTGTGGGGTGTTTTTGCGTGGCAGGTGGTGTTTTGTTGTGTGTTTGGGTTTGTGTTGTATGTGGGGGGAGGTGTGGGTGTGTTGTATGTGGGGTGTTGTTGTGTGTGTGTGTGTGTGTGGTGTGTGTGTGTGTGGGTGTGTGTGTATTTGTGGTGTGTGTGTGTGTACTTTTTGTATCACTATTTGGGGTTTTGAGGGGTCGATTCACAGCTCCGGCCCCCCCTCTTGCTGATTGTATAGGCCTTCTCTCCCCCCCTTGGCTCTTCATCCTCGCCTTAAAATTATAGGGTTCCTCCCTCCACCACCCTTTTTTGGCTATTCCTTTGGGCCGACTACTTATGATAAAGGGGAATCTTCCTAACCCCTTTGATTCATTGGTCTTCAATTTCCCAATTGTGCCCCTTTGTGTCTTTTGTCCCATTTGGAAACCCCGTTTTGTCCCCCGTCTATCCGCGCGTATTTTAATGTCTTTTTCATGTCCCCCCGACCCCCCTGGCCCAGTGTCGTCGGCCGTTTTCCCCCAAAACCTTCTTATAGGACAATCCCGTAGCTCGGGGGGATAGTTTGTTGCAAAACCCTTTTCACTTTTTTAATTTTTGAGTGCTTGACTGGTGGGATTCCAAATGGTGCTGCATACTCAGTTTGGGCCCGACGTGGGTTTTAGGAAATTTAAACGAACTTTTGGGTATCGGAACGCTATCCTAGGTTTGCCCGGCGCCGTAGCTGCGCAGTTATTGATTGTTTTGGCTCAGGAGAATGCTCGGGGTTATCCACCCCAAAATCTTTTTCCTTTAGTGAGGGTTTGCGTCTTGGCCCTCTAAATATATTGTGTCTGCGGTCTTTTTCCCCTTTCCCCCTCTTCATGACTTTTTCATTTTGGAGGGTTTTAAATTAAGGAGCGTTGCTGGACCAGGGTTGTGCCTGTCAGATTCTTTGTAGTCTGCCTGATCCCGACCCTTCGATTTTCTCATTCTTCACTTCGTCTGAAACAAAGGGCACTTTTTGAGTCTATCCCCTTCCCTTTGTGTTCACGTATACCAAGAACAGAAAAGGTCCCAGGAATGCCCTTTTGGAAACCCCCCTTGTCAAGGCGCCCACTCTGACACCTCGTCGGTACAGACTCGTTGTTGCCTCCCCGTGATTTCTCTGATCTTGCAGTTCCTTTTCCTGTTATGTGTGCCCGGTCTCTTGCTTTTGCTAACCTCTTTTGGGGGAACTGGTCGAAAGCCTTTTGCAGCCAAAAAAAACGAGTCGATCCACCCCCCTCTTTTGTCTTTCTTCTGTCCCTGTCATAAAACTCTAGTAGGTTTTGACACGGTTTTCCTTCCCCGAAACCCTGTGGTTTCAATTTACCTTGTTTTTTCCGGGCCCCCCCCACTCTCCTCTGATGATTTCCCAGCCTTTCATATATACACGTTTTGTGTACAGGTCTTTGTTTTGTGCCTCTGTTGTTTCCCTTTTTAAAAATTGGGATCATTTGCCATTTTCCTACCTCGGGAGTTGCCCAGTTTTTTAAAAAAGTGTTGAAGACTTTTTTAAAGGCTCACACAAAATCTTGCTCCCTCTTTAAGGCCCATGGAGAGATGTTGTCTGGGCCCCGCCTTTGAGGTGTCAGTTCCCCTAGAGCTTTTCACCTCCCTTGGTTTTTATGTACCTATCCCGCACTTGTGGTGTGCCCCTGTTTGATTTCTTGGGTCCCATGGTTTCCACTGTAAATGCCTCTTTAAAATTTTTGTTTGGTCTGAAACCCCTTTGGTCGTTTTTTGTGAATTCCCCTCACCCTTCCTCAGTTGATTCTGGCCTTGACTGTTTTTTCCTCTGATGTGGGGTAAACAGGGTTCGGGTCAGTCTTTTTTTTGATTTGGTTTTGTGTGTGTGTTGGGGTGTGTTGTGGTGTGTTATATGTGGGAAGAGGGATCGGTGTGTTGTACGTGGGAGAGGTGTGGGGTGTGTTATGTGTGGGAGGGGTGTGTGGGTGTGTTGTAGTGAGATAATGTGTGAGTGTGTTGCCGTAGGAGTATGTGGGGTTTTCTATGGGGAAAAATGCATGGGGTTGTGTTGTAATGTGGGAGAGTGGTGGTATGTTGTATGTGGGAGAGTGTGTGGCTGTGTTGTACGGGGGGGAGTGTGTGTGTTGTGTGTGGGTATGTTGTATGTGGGAGAGTGTGTGGGTGTGTTGTGTGTGGGTGTGTTGTATGTGAGAGGGAGGACTGTATGAGTGTGTTATGTGTGGGAGAGTGTGTGGGTGTGTTGTATATGGGAGAGTGTGTGGGTGTGTTGTACATGGGAGAGTATGTGTTGAGAAATGGTTTTATCAACTAAGATATAATTTATAAATTTAAATATAGGGAACACTTAGCTGATAAAAGACAGCAAATCGTCTACACAGCCGCCCCTGCAGACGAGGTCTAGAATTGTTGTCAGGATCATCTCTCAATGGGCTGGAATAGATCATATTACGTAAACAATAATTTACCCCTAGGGGGTGTTATGTCAGCATATTTCATTCACTGATGGCTGACAAACTTACTTGTGTGGACTCAAAAGTCCGCACCTCACTGCCGACTATTGGTTGATTACAAACTCCTTGTGACTCAAGAACTGGGCAGTCCCCCGTACTACAAGAAATTCGTAACCTATCTTGCTCTTGTAGCGTGAGCTATGGTGTTCTTCACACCTTCGACAGATATCGGTGACTTGATAGAAGCTGAAGTGTCCTTGGATGTCCACGTCTTCCATAGTCTAGGAATACGCACACTGGTACACTGTGTTCCACAAGATTTGTCTTTATTGTTCACAATCTTATCACTAAAGAAGCTGATCACACTTCTCTGTAAGTGTTTATTGTGTTTTATGAGACACTTTGTTCACACTAACGCACAGATAGTTCTTTGTTGGTTATCCTGGCGTCAGTGTCACTCTCAGTAGAGTCAAAAGTAATCTGAAGACGCCACAGCGCCCCACGCCGTTACTGCCCCTTGCACAAAGGAAAAGCTGACATAGTACTTTTGCTTCCTTGCCACTTCCTCGATGACGCAAAGCAGAATGTTTGTTTCTTGCTGTCTTAAGCATAGACAACAATATACACTATCTTCACCATGATAATAAAGTGGAGCAGGATTTTCCTTAATTGTCCTGCTAAGGTAAGAGATGCACTGTCTCTTATTAAAATACACTCTGCAACACTGGACCGCAAGGAGCGGCGGTCGCTTGACCACACGTTGCATACTGGTACTGCATCTGGGTTCAATTACTCACTGGAGCAGTAACAAGACGCTTGCCCCTTCTGAGAGGGCTGGGCCCCTCAGGGCTGAAAGGACTGAAAGGGGCTGAAGGGGGGCTGATACCCCCTCCTAGAGAAAATTTCTCCACAGTGTGTGTGTATGTTGTATGTGGGAGACTGCGTGGGTGTGTTGTACGTGGGATAGTGTGTGGGTGTGTTGTATGTGGCAGAGTGTGTGGGTGTGTTGTATGTCGGAGGGAGAGTGTGTGGGTGTGTTGTATGGGGAGAGTGTGTGTGGGGTGTTTGTATGGGGGGAAGTTGGTGTGTGTTTTTTATGTGGGGGGAGAGTGTGTGTGGGTGGTTGTATTGGAAGAGTGTGGGGTTTGTTGTAGTGGGAGGAATATGTGTGGGTGTGTTGTAATGTGGGAGGGTGTGTGGGTGTGTTGTAATGGGGAGAGGTGTGGGGGTGGTTGTATGTGGGGGGAAGTGTGTGGGGTTTTGTTTTTGGGAAGAGTTTTGGGGGTTTTGTTTATGTTTGGAGAAAAGTGTGGGGGGTTTTTTGTATGGGAGGGAGAGTGGTGGGTGTGTTGTATGGGGGGGAGGGATGGTGGGGGTGTTTGTAGGGGGGGGGAGAGTGTGTGGGTTGTTGAAAAGGGGGAGAAGTGTGTGGGTGTGTTGTATTCGGAGGGAGGTGGGGGGGTTTTGTTTTTTTGGGGGGGAAAGAGTGTGGGGGTTTGTGTTGTAGTGGGGGAATTTGGGGGGGTTGTTGAAAATGGGGGGGAAGGGTGTGTGGGTTGTATTGGGGGGAGAAAGAGTGTGGGGTGTTTTTGTACGGGGGGAGAGTGGGTGTTTTTTAGGGGGAAAAGGGAGTGTGTGGGTGGGGTTTTGGGGGGAAGTGGGGGGTTTGTTGGGGGTAGGGAGTGTGTGTGGGTGGTTTTTTATGTGGGAAAGTGTGTGGGGGTGTTTTTTTTTGTGGGGGGTGGTGGGTGTTTATGTGGGAGAGTGTGGGGGGTGTGTTGTAGGGGGAAAGTGTGGGGGTTTTTTGGTTGTGTGGGGGGTGTGTTTTTTGGGGGGTTTGGGGGTGTATTGGGAGAGTGGGGGGTTTTTGTATTGGAGAGTGGTGGGGGTGGGGGTGGGGGGGGGGGGGTGGGGGGGGGGGGGGGACTGGGGGGGTTTTTTTGGTTTTTTTGGGGGGGGGGTGGGGTGGGTGGGGGGGGGGTTTTTTGGGGGGGGGGTTTTTTGGGGGGGGGGCGTGGGTGTTTGTGTGTGTACCTCACTCTACGAACCAGCTGGTGGTGCCACTAAAACTTTATACACCCCCATGATTTTTCCCCCATTCAGAAAGTTGGTAAGTTTTTCCCAAATTTTGTACAGTTACAGTCGAATTATTTTAGCTTTTTTTTTAAATTTCAACGGAATTTTAATTTAAAAAGTCGGTACTGTAACCAGGACAAATTTTGTGAATTATTGCCTGTGCAAGTTCCACAGTGTTTTACTACAAAAAATCCACGACAGTGGGTGTCAGTGAAATTGGAAAACATGGGTATACTAGTGTAAGAGAACTCATTAACATTGTTTTCTTAAACATACGTTTTCACGAAATGTAAATTACACGATTTTAAACAAACCATACCACGGTGGGGTTTTTAACCCGCGGTCAGAGAGTTTCCCGACTTGTTTTCCACCTGGGGTCTTTGAACACCGTAAGCTGAGACATTATGACATAACAGTGTTTTTTTACCAATAATTTTAAGTCCAACTCTCGTCATTATTTATTTTTGTTTTTATAAAAATTAGACACAGGTACAATATCTGGGGAACTTCATTTTTTGACGTTTTTGCCACCCGTGACAAAACCCCTGTCACCACGAAGACAATCATTGTGCACCCAAAGCCCCTCACTGTGTCACCCACAAAACAATCACTTGCTACGAAGAAGACAATCACGGTGTTCCCAAAAAGACAATCACGGTGTTACCCAAGAAACAATCCATTTTACCAAGAAGACAATCACAGTTTTCCAAAGAAACAATCACGGTGTTACCAAGAAGACAATCACGTGTTACCAAGAAGACAATCACAGTGTTACCAAGAAGACAATCACAGTGTTACCAAGAAGACAATCACGGTGTTACCAAGAAGACAATCACAGTGTTACCAAGAAGACAATCACAGTTTTAAACCAAAAAAACAACACAGGTTACCAAAAGACAATCACGGTCTTACCAAGAAGACAATCACAGTGTTACCAAGAAGACAATCACAGTGTTACCAAGAAGACAATCACGGTGTTACCAAGAAGACAATCACAGTGTTACCAAGAAACAATCAGGGGTTTTACCAAAAGACAACACGTGTTACCAAGAAGACAATCACAGTGTTACCAAGAAGACAATCACGGTGTTACCAAGAAGACAATCACGGTGTTACCAAGAAGACAATCACGGTGTTACCAAGAAGACAATCACGGTGTTACCAAGAAGACAATCACGGTGTTACCAAGAAGACAATCACAGTGTTCCCAAAGAAGACAACCCACATGTTACCAAGAAGACAATCAGGGTGGTTCCCAAAAACAATCAGGGTGTTCCCAAAAAAAACAGGGTTTTACCAAAAGAAAATCAGGGTGTTACCAAGAAGACAATCACAGTGTTCCAAAAAAAAATTACAGTGTTACCAAGAAGACAAGACAGTTTTCCCAAAAACAATGACAGGTTACCAAAAGAAATCACAGTGTTTCCAAAAACAAGACAGTGTTCCCAAAGAAGACAATGACAGTGTTACCAAAAGACAATGACGGGTACCAAAAACAATGACAGTGAAACCAAAAGAAGACAATCACAGTTTACCAAGAAGACAATCACAGTGTTATAAAGAAAAAATCATTTTTGTTACCAAAAACAATCACGTTCACCAAAAAAAAGACAATCATTGTTCCAAAAGAGAAATCACGTAAATAAAAACCGGTTTGTTCCCAAAACAAGCACGGTTTGTGCAGGAAATTTCCACGGTGACCCGCTCCATTTCCACTTCCTTGTTCCGCTTTCTTTGTTTCCGGTTTCCTTTCCCCTCCTCTCCCCTTTCCCCTTACTGTTACCGAACTCGTGTAACAGGAAACAATACTGCGCCCCAAGAAAATACAACCCGGGAAGGTTGGATGGGTTTCCCCCGGACCCAACCAAGATCCCACCGGAGGCCCACTTTGAGGCCCATTTGGGGTCCCCCTCGGGGCCCCACCAAAACCCCAATCTGGGGTCCCCCCTTTGGAGCCCAGGGGTCCCACTTCAGGTCCCATTAAATCCCACCCAGGTCCCCTCTCGATTTCCCATCTCAGCCCCTCTCACCCCCATCTCTCCCCTTTCCCGCTCCCCTCTCGCTCCCCCCGCGTCCCCCTCTCCCCCCATTTCTCCCCCGGGGCCCTCTCAGGTCCCCACCTATTTTTTTTGAAAAAAGTTAAAAAAAATATTGCCGGGCATTATCCCCTTTCCAGTTGTAATTTTAAGGAAGCCCCTTGGGGGGCTTGGGCACGATGTGGGCTTGGGCACAGTATGTGGCTTGGGGCCATTGTCCCTTGGCACGATTTCTTGGGCCATTGTGGTTTCACAGAGTCTTGGGCAGCCAGTATTGGGGGGCCCAGAGTGGGGCGGCAGCAGTATTGGCGGGGCCTATTGGGGGGCCCCATTTTTGGGACTATTGCCCTTGGGGACAATTGGTTGGGAAAATAGTTGGCCTGGACATTATCAGGGTTGGCTTTGGGAATAATTTGGGGGAGGGTGGCTGGGCACAGTAGTGTGGGAGATGTGGTTTGGGGCAGCTATGGGGGGCTTGGGCAGCAGTTTGGGGGGTGGGTTTTTGGGCAGCATAGTGGGGGGAGGGTGTGGCTTGGCGCATATGGGGAAGGGGTATGGCTTGGGCACAGATGGGCCCTTGCCAGTTTGTGGAAGGGTGTGGCTACAGCAAGTAGGGTGGCTTGGGCAAAGTGGTGGGAGGGTGTGGCTTGGGCAGCGAAAGTGGAGATGGGGCGGGGCAGCAGTAGTGGGGGAGGGTTGGCTTGGGAGCAGAGTGGGAGGGGGTTTGGCACAGGGGGGTGGAAGGGTGGTTTGGGGCAGCAGTAGTGTGGTGGCACATATTGGGGGAAGGGTATGGTTTGGGGGCAGCGAAAAGTGGGGGCCCGGGGCCATAGGGGGGGAGGGGTCCATCACATAGGGGGGGGTGGGGCTTGGGCAGAGAAGGTGAGGGTGGCGGGGCACAAGTGTGGGGGGGGTTTGGGCAGCAGTAGTGGGGGGAGGGTTGCTTGGGAAGCAATTGGGAGGGTGTGGCTTGGCACATAGTGTGGGAGGGTGGGGTCCTGGGCCATATGGGGGGGTTGGCCCTTGGGCGCAGTATTATTGGCCTGGGCCAAGTTGGGATGGTTGGCACTATGGGGGTGGGGCCCTGGGCACAGTATGTGGAGGGGGGGCGGGGGCCAGATTGGGGGGTGCTTGGGCACATAGTGGGGGGGTGTGTTTGGGGAGCTAGTGGGGGGGGTGGGGTTTTGGAACAGTAGGGGGGAGGGTGTGGTTGCACATAGTGTGGTGGGGCCTTTTGGCACAGAATGGGGGAGGTGGGGCCCGGGCACAGTAGTGTGGGGGGGTGTGGTTTGGGGCACGTGGGGGTGGCCTGGGCGCAGTAGGGGGGGGAGGGGGGGCCCTGGCGCATAGGGGGGAGGGTGGCTTGGGCAGCAGTAGGGGAAAGGGTGGGGTTTGGGAGTAGTGTGGGGGGGTTGGTTGGGCAGCAAAAGTGTGGGGAGGGTGGGGGCCCTTGGGGCAGCAGTATGTGGGGGGTTGGGCTGGGCACAGTGTTTGGGAGGGTGTGGAAGGGGGGGCAGTGTGGGGGTTGGTTTGGGGCACAAAGGGGGGGTTGGGGCGGGGCACAATGGGGGGGGGGTGGGGCTGGGCAGCGTAGTGTGGAAAGGGTGGCTTGGGCAGCATATGTTGTTGGTTGGCAGAAAGTAGTGTGGGGGGGTGGTTTGGGCACATATGGGGGGAGGGGGGCTTGGGAAAGCGTGGGGGGAGGGTGGGCTTTGGGCAGCAGTATTGGGGAGGGGGGTTTGGGGCACATGCGGTGGGGCCGGGCACAGTATGTGGGGGGGGAGGTTTGGGCAGCAGTATGTGGAAGGGGGGCGGGGCAGTATTGGGGATTGGGTTGGGCAGAGTAGTTGGGGGGTGGGGCTTGCAGCATAGGGGGGAGGGTGGGTTTGGGGGCAGCAGTATGGGGGAGGGTTTTGGGTTTGGGGCAGCATATGGGGGGGGTGGGTTTGGCAGCAGTATTGGGGGGGTGTGGTTTGGGGCAGCAGAAAGTGTGGGGGGGTGTGGCTTGGGCACGCCCAAATCCTCCTTTTTTTACCCCTATCTCCCTAGGGAATGGCATGGGCCAACAAAACTAACCATTTCAGACCACTAATTACCCAACAAAAGGCTGCAGTTAGAATGATAACAAATTCTCACTACAGGCAGCACACTCCACCAATATTCAAACACTCAACCTACTCACCATACAAAACATCCATACTTATTATTGCACTATTACATACATAGAACACTTAACTCTGATATTAACCCTCCCTCAAACATCTCCTTGCCAACCTCAACAGAACACATGACCATAACACAAGGCACAGATCACTCTTTGATGTTCCTCGTGTCCATCTCACACTATGCAAAAACTCAATGCACATAAAAGGCCCTAAAATCTGGAATTCATTACCTGTAAATATAAAAGAAACACTACCTGTTTATAAATTCAAGTCTCTTCTCAAAGATCACTTACTCACCCAAAACCAAATAAATACTGAATAACTGAACCTTATAAATTGTATATCTTAAATGTTTCTCACAATTATATCACATAAATGTTAAACCTAAAACCCAATCTAACTTTATTATTTTTTAAATACACTACCTAACAGAATACTCCATTCTACTGAATGTACAACAATGCATGCAACCATATGACCTGTCTTTGTAATACTCATTTGTGCTTTATAGTTATCTGTTTACATTAATGTATTATCACTGATTTCATCATTGCTTAGTTAATTTTAAGCCAGCCCGAAATGCTATGCATAGTATAAGTGGCTTTGGCATGCTGCTCTTATCTGTATTTTTTTGTACCTCTGTATGTATGCTCAAATTGTAAATAAATAAATAAATAAATAAAATGAATGAAAGGTCAACCTCAGAAGGAAGAATGCCACCTTTTACATTACCTATTAGTACGGAGCAAGAAGTGATGGGAGCTAGTACGGCTTCAGACCAACCTGTGAACCATTTAGACCTAATGTATCAACGGATGGTAGGAAAAGTGTCTGTACGGCCCAAGTAGTCTGAAAGTATAGCAGAGGAATGAGTTTCTTTAAGATTAGGGAACAGCTTATCAGAAATTACTATACATGTGCATCCAGTGTCTCGTAAAATGGTAGATACATTAAGTCCATTAACTGTTCCTGAACAGAAGGGTGCTTGGTTATTACAGTCTTTAAAACATCTTCAAACTTTTTGGACCTTCTTAGAAGGAAATCTGGACGTTTAGTCCCTTAACCCCACACAAATTACAAACAGGAATAAAAGAATCATTTTACTTTCCCACTAGAGGCTTTGATTTCTTAAGGTCTGATGAACCCTTGCCCTTAGGGTTCGATCCCTTTAGGTCTTTATAGAAATTGTGAGCCTCAGCATACAGGTCAGCAGCCTCAGCAACTTCCTCACTTTAATCAGGTTACGTTCTCTAATGAATTTTTCTATCTGGTGAGGAAGAGCTGTCAGGAACTGTCAGCAACCATGAAGTCTCTAAGAGATTCATAACTGTGATCAATTCCTGAACTCTCTATCCAAAAGTCGAAAAAACGAAAGAGTGTTACCTGTAACTGTTTGAAAGTTCTGGCCCGGCTGAAAGGGTGGCATACCTAAATCTTTCCTGTAAAAATTTGTGTTTTTTTGATATGCTTTAAGGATTGCCTTCTTCAGTAGGTTATAATTACATATGATATCCTGCGACAAAGTTGCATAGATATTCAAGCTGTACCAGAAAATAAAATTCCTAACCTGGTACCCAGGTGTCAGCAGGCCATTCACAGAGGGTAGCGGTATTTTCAAACCTGATAATGTATGAAGTTATGTCTTCCCCTCTGTGAAGGGAGGAAAATTTAGGTGTTGGAATTGTGCCCCTGACTGCACGATGTTCCATACTCCTTCCTCTAATTGTTTGTTGTGTAAAAGTTAACTTTTATTCTCTAATTCAAGCGAGATTTTTCGAGCTCGCGATCCTTTTCTCTCTCTATTAACTCAAGTTCTCTGGCTTTTCCTCACATTCTCTAGTTTTTTTCCTCAACTTCTCTATCCTTTGCTCTTTCCTCAAGCTCTCTTAATTTAACCTGTTCCTCACGTACCTTAGCTTGCTCCTCACGTATTTTAGCTTGTTCCTCATGTTCCCTATCCTTTGCTCTTTCCTCAAGTTCTCTTAATTTAACTTGTTTTTCCCACGTACTCTAGCTCTCCCTCACGATCAAGTCTATCACGCCCTTTTTGTCTTCTCTCTCTCTTTCTAACTGTCTTTCTTGGATTTCTCTCTCACTTCTCTCTCTCTCCTTTTTCTTTTCTCTTTCAATTCTCTCTCTCTCCTTTCCTTCTTCTCTTTCTATTCTCTCTCTCTCCTTTTCTTCTTCTCTTTCCCTTTCTGTCTTTCTTCTCTCTCAATTCTCTCTCTTTCAAGTCTTTCCTGGATCTTAGCACTAATGAAAGATTCTAAATTTTTCCCTGTTATTCCTAACTTACTTCCAGCATTCATCTAAAACTGGTATTCATCCATACTTGCAAGAATAACTTAAACTATCAGGGGAAATGAAAGGGGTATTAAGAAAACGGGGGGTTCAATTCCTGCTCCGCTCAAAACTATAAATAAACCAGAGGGCTCGATCCCTACTTCAATTAAACAATATGTATTAATTAAAACGAAGGGTTCTATGCCGGCTCCGAGCAAACAGTAAGTAAATGGGGTCACTTGACCAAACCAATCTTCTCACCAACAAATCAAGAGTGTCCTATGACAGTTCCCTTGATATAATAGAGCTGAATGAAACAAATTGTCACTGGAAAATCTCGGGTCCCTAGAGTCAATCCTCCAAAGTGTTTCAAGCTCACACAAAAATAGATGGGAGAATTTAAATAGTATTCCTGCCTTGACTTGACTTACAATAAATTGAGACTAACAATCACCAAATCTTTTTTAAAAACCGTACTGTAGTCCTACCATAGAGAATGATTACTCATGGCTGGTGGTAAACTGTCTGTGGTATGCGGTGTTGAAGTTCAAAGGTAGATTCGAGATGGAGTTGAATCTTGATTCAGTAGAGTTGAATCCTGGCAAGGTCGCCACTTGTGAAGCTTACTCACCCTGTAACAACTTCAGACAGTATTACCAAGGCTGGCTCCTCTCCGGGAAAAATTTGTGAATAGAAAAAAAAAATAATAACAGACAAACATAAACACTTCATTATATGAAAATATAAAACACTTAAATATGAAATATTAATCCTACACTAAAGAAAATGAAAAAATGAAAAATATAAATGATAAAATGAATTCCAACGCTAATATTATAGGGGTGTCTGGTGTTGGGGACACTGAGTGTTGTTGAAATCGTAGCAATTGCTGATGATGGGGGGGGGGGGCTCAGGTGTTGGTTACAACCCACTGGTTCGTTCTTCACAGTATAGCCTTGAGTATTCTATCCCGATGACAGGAAAGCAGGTCTTTTACCGCTGCAATGATGAGGGGGTTTCTCCTGCAATTTTTATACAGGTGCCCAGGTAATTAAATCATAAAGGGGAAGTCTCAGGACGTTAGTCCATCTCCATCAGTTCTGCTCGTTGATGGGACAGGTGACCCTCTCTGTCTTCCCTCACAAAATTAGTTTTTACTCTCTTAGACTAGACCAAACCTTACCTCTTAATTTGTACTATTTTACAATTAGAATAAAACTAAGTATGGCCCGAAATGCCTAGCCATGCTACTAAGCATTCTAGTGGTACATCTGTAATCACAATTTTACTACATGTAAACCAAACAATACCAATTCTGTTAACTCAGCTTTTGTAATCTTATGAGATTAAACTTTGAATTTGAAGTTGAATTGAATCCTAGCTGGAAAGATAGACAGGTTACCCACTGTTAAGAAACTACTCCATGATCAGTACAAATACTAAAAGATTGTGGTGATTTTTACAACAGGCAACCTAGCGCAAGATTGAAAGGACTAAGTTTATTATTGGTGAAGAAGTGAGCTTTCAATCATAAATCCACTAGAATTACAAGGCAGGCATGTACTTACTGTGTGTTGGGAACGCACGCGCGCGAGTTTAGTGCTTATGTTTTGGACCGGAGCCCACACGGCACCTTTCGGGGGGGTGGGGGGGGAAGGAGGGGAAGGGATAGCAGGAGCTAGGACTGACCACCTTAACAAGCAGCGCAGTCAATTACTATCACTTTCGGGCGAGGGTGGGGGGAAAAAAAAGTGCAGAAATAGCGGGGAGCTTTGGACTAACCCTACCTTTACAAGTAGCCGAATGAAACTATTGTTACTATTATACTCCCTCTTCTACTCCTATTATTGAACTTTTCCCTACAAGCAGTGAGCGCAGTTTCACCAGCAGTGAGCAAAGCGCAGCAGGTCACCAGCTGTTAGCAGCAGGTCACCAGCTATTACAACAGGAGTCCCCAAAAGGGCCTGTTATCCTGGCGTGTAAAGGGAGCAAATAAACACAGCAGAAAACTTTTGACTTGTATTATCCTTCACCATTTTGTACAGAATATGGACACTATATACACTATGCAAAGCAATAGGTATTAGTGCCCCACGGAAAGAAGGCAGAATTGAGCACTAGAGAGCAGACCGTGCTTTCAACCAGCTCTAGAATGGGAATGAACAGGGAAGACAGAGTTGTACACCACATAACCTCTAGCGATTGCCAAAAACCATCTTCTCATTGGCTGGAAAACTGGTCACTAGTTGAAGACGGTGCCTCATCATCAACTCTCAGCAAACCTGGTTTGCTGGTTGGGGAGAGATGGCTGTAAATGATGGTGTGTACATGTGCCTATTAAAGGTTACGTACTCTTGCAGCCACCACCGGCAGTGCGAGCAGCATCGCGTTACCTGCAGTGAAGTAGCAGGTTAACAGCAGTGAACAGGTTACAATGCAGTGTGCAGCAGGTCACTAGCAGTGAGCAGCCAGGGGTTACCAGCAGGAGCAGCAGGTTACCAGCAGTGTGCAGCAGGTTACCAGCAGTGAGCAGCAGTGATCTGGACAATTTGGAAGTGTTAAGCCTGTCTCATTTACTCATGACGGAAGGTTCGAATCCAGATCCTACTATGAATGATAAAGAGGATCATGGAGGATCCACTATCTCGAAACCTGAGCAACTCAGATGTTTATTCAAACGCCTCAATAAAGTGCGAATGTGAATCTTGGGAGAAAATTTTGGCCCGGGAGACTATCTCACCTCACTGAGAGAAAATCCTTCTATGGAGCTGGAGTTCCTGAAAACATTCGTCCTAAACCTGGTGAGTGAGTAATTATTGAATATGATGGTCCAACGGTCTCGATGGCCTCTTGGAAAAACTGGACCATCCATTCTGATGCAAATGGAACCATCAAAACAGTGAAGTTTTGAGCAATGATGTAGTGAATAAGCAGAAATTGATAAATAGTGCCGTTAGTATTACACAGTGTTGAAAGCGAACTTACTGTTTCAGAACCCACAGACTAAGTTATTAAGAAAAAAGTCCAGCTGTGGTGGCGGAGTGAGGACAATCCAAAAATGATGTTTAGGGATGAATAGTTCCACCTTTGGGGATGATCTCGCCACCCCGAGTGTGGAGTAAATTCTCACGTTTATAGAGAGGGGATGGGGGATAGTCGTCCAGCCCTCTGAGGGGCTTAGTTCTCTCGGGCTACTGGACTACGACTTCCTTATTCCACAAAGAGATATTTAAGACATGGGTGCCCAGACGTTCCATGATGTCTTTTCTTGCTAGAATATTGTCCCCCCTTTAGCACCTACACAACACGAGGTTAAACTGGAGTACACTGCTCTTTCCCACAGCGCTCCATTAGTCTGGAAGTCAGGGGCATTTTAAACTTTATCCCATGGCCAAACAACAGGAAAAAACCTCTTGTGTTATTCTTTGTTAGAATGTATTAGAGGAATGTTGTAAAGTGAGATCAGCTTCCCTTTGGTGGGTTCAAAGTAACTGTGGACGCCCCACAGACGGCCAGCCTACTCTGACTCAGGACTCCGAGTGTACATACGTCACAAAAATCTTCCATTGAGAACAAAGTCTATGAAACTGGTAGCGGTAAACTCTGAAATACTATCACTTCCACTAGGAAATTAAGAACATAAGAACATATGAAAGGGAGGAACCACTTGCAGGAGGCCTGTGGCCCATCATACTTGGCAGGTCTTTACAATATCCATAACAAACATTAGCCCACCCATTTTCAATGCCACCCAAGAAATAAGCTCTGATGTGAAATGTCCCTCCTCAAATCCAACCCCTCCCCACTCATGTACTTATCCAATCCCGATTTTGAATTCCCAAAAGTCCCAGCCTCAACTATCCCAACTAGGAAGACTGCTCCACTCATTCAATACCCTACTTCAAACCAATACTTTCCTATGTCCTTTCTTAATCTAAAATTATCCAATTCAAATCCTTATGCGGGTTCTCTCTTGGGAGATTCCTCAAGACCTTATTAATATTACCCTTTATTAATACCCATCTTCCACTTATTACACTTCGATAGGTCTCCCCTCATCTTCAATCAAGCACGAGTATGTTGATCCGCGGTATAAATCACGATTTAAGTGTGTGTTAAATGTGTTTCTCGGTGTGTACTCAGGTGTAAACAAAGGGACAGAATATCTCCCTACCGTGAATAACGAATGGTATTAAAGTGACTGATGCTTTACTAGTGAGGACAATATAACTACGCATCTGTAGCAGCCTACCCAAGGCAATGATATCGGGGTCATTAAACCTCCCCTATAACAAGATAGGGAAAATTGGGTCAGTTACAACCCAGGTAAGTCCAGTCATACCCACAACGTCTTATGTTAGCTGCAGCTAATTGGTAGATATGGGATTTAACTGGAGTTACCAACAGATCCCATGACACGAGGGCGATCTGCCCAACACCAGCGAGTACCAAGATGCATTTCATGTACAAGCAAATGTGAAATGCTGTATATATACGCTTCTCTGGGGCAAATTTTAATGTGTTATTCACTACTGGACTGCTCATGAGTTGGAACTTCACTCATTCGAAGACTTGCCATTTTGAGAATTTTCATGTGATGACTTGTGCAGACTTTTGATTACCTTCAAATATACATTGCTAATGTTTCACTACATTAGAAACTTATGCCGCACTCTGCACAGCTTCTAATGTTTGGTGTTGTGGTAGACAGAGCTGGGGTTATATAATACTTGTTTACCACTACTTGTTTTTTTAGTCACTTTTTATTGTGTGTGCAATTAGTGTATATTCCAATTACTTTTTTGCAAGTACCAAAACTATCTTTTGCTAGCTAGTACCAACTACCTCATTTTTTTTTACGTTTTTTTGTGCAATAAACTGCTCAACTTATTTAATATTACAAATCAGATCTTACTCCTAAACCAATATTATCTCATAGTGACTATCTGTCCATTTAACTTGTTTACCATTACTTAATTGTAGTCCCTTATATATTTTTTGTCCTTTATTTTAGCTCTATATAACTACCTTAGATCATATATTCACAATTGTTAAACTAATCAAGGTGCTATTCTCAGGTGCTAAAGTTAATAAGTTCACTATTTTGCCATTATACTCCAAAGCTCATTATTTGATTACCACTTTATTGTTCACCCACAACTTATATTAGTCCCTTTTATATTATAATTTTATATTATAATTCTAACTTTAAAGAATTACCTTTAAAGTACTACCTACTATCATATTCCCAAGCTCCATTATTTGATCATCACTTTATTTGTTTCACCACAAATTATTTTAGTCCCTTTTATATTGTCTCCCTTATTTTAGCTTTAAAAAACTACCTTAGCTCAATATTTTTTACATTTGTTAAATAATCAGGTGCTATTTTTTTAGCTTTAGAATATTTACTTTGTTTTATACTTAATTCTAACTATAGATTCACTACAAATCTTATGATCACAAGCATTGATCCTGATACCAACCTCTTATTTAATGACTTAAATGATTCAAACAGTTACTGTAATTACTACACAGCAGAACAATCAAAGGCACTTCTCAGTGCCAACAACAACATAACTATCTTTAACTACAATATCAGATCTTTAAGCAAGCATTATGATGACCTCCTAGCATTACTAAATTCCTTGCATGCCAATATGTCCATCATTACACTAACTGAAACCTGGCTAAAGCCTGATACTACAGATGCATTCCTGGTTACACAGCCATACACAACTGTAGGCCAGACCAACAAGGGGGTGGCACAGCTATATACTACTCAGACCAACTAGAATGTATCACTAATACTTGCACAAGGGATGAACATGGGGAATATATAATATCTAAATTCAAATCCAAATACCTACAAAAACCTCTCACAGTGATAAACATCTACAGAATTCCACAATCAAACATTAGCCAATTTAGTCAAAACCTAGGAAGTATGATAACTGATGCACGCATGAACAAAGATCACTTACTACTCTCAGGTGACTTCAATATAAATCTCCTGCAAGACCAGGACCCACACGTTACTGAAATCACAAACACAATGAGTAACTGTATGTTACTACCAACAGTAACAAAACCTACAAGAGTTACAGAGACTAGTGTTTCCCTACTTGACCACATCTGGACCAACACCATATCCCTTTAAAATCAGGCATAATTACACATATACCACAGACCACTACCCTACTTTCCTCATAACAACTCTTGGTAAATACCCCAAGACACTACTAAAGTCACCTTCAGACTTCACAATGAGGCAGCCATTAATAACTTCACAACAGCAGTAACAAACATTGACTGGCACACTGAGCTAGAAATCTATACAGATATTGACGAATGTATTAATAATTTTCTAAAAAAGACCCAATACCTCTATAACAAGCACTGCCCTAAAAAAACTAAACAGATGACAGCTAAGAGATGAAACGTCCCTGGCTAACACCCAGCATTCTCAAATCCATAAATACAAAACACCGATATGAAAAACAGTACAGAATGGGTCACATAACCAGAGACCAAACAAAACGTTACTCGTCAATCCTAACCAGCTTGATAAGAAAGGCAAAAAAATTGTATTATGAGAACAGATTATCCAACTTACGAGGTGATATAAAAAAGACCTGGAAGACCCTATCAGAAATTCTGGGAACAAAAAAGATATCACGACATAGCGAAATAAAATTAACAAAATCAGATGAACCCCAACTCCCACCAACAGAAACAGCAAACAGACTCAATGATTTCTTCTCCACTATAGGTCAAAACCTTGCCAATAATATCCCAAGCTCAGATACCCCACCAAATGACTACCTCACTGGCAACTACCGAACACACTGTTCCTAGCTCCGACTAACCCATACGAAGTCTCCCTTATTATCAACGCACTAAAAAACAAGGCAGGAGATTTAAATACCTTACACCCTTTATATACAAAAAAGTGTCACAAGTGCTATCACAATCATTGCAACACTCTTAACAAATCCATTGAATCCTCCACCTTCCCTACAGTTCTCAAAATAGCAAGGGTCACCCCGATCCATAAAGGAGGAGACCAAACAGAGTTGAATAACTATAGGCCAATATCCAATTTACACCCTCTCTCAAAAATCTTCGAAAAATTAATTCATAAACGAATCTACTCCTACCTCATCTCCCATAACATCTCAACCCCTGCCAATTTGGATTCAGGCCTAATAAAAATACTAATGATGCTATTATACACATGCTAGAACATATATACACTGCAATAGAGAAAAAAGAAGTCCCACTGGGGATCTTCATTGACTTAACGTAAAGCTTTTGATACAGTTGACCATGACTTGCTCCACGTAAAATTGTCACACTATGGTATAAGAGGGCACTCCCTCAACTACCTCAAGTCTTACCTCAACAACAGAAGCCAATATGTGTACGCAAATGGGGCAAGCTCTTCCGCACAACCAATTACAGTTGGTGTCCCACAGGGAAGTGTCCTTGGCCCTCTTCTCTTTCTCCTATACATAAATGACCTACCAAATGCTTCGCAATTACTCAAACCCACACTTTTTGCAGATGACACCACATACGTCTTCTCTCACCGAGCCCAGTCACGCTAGCCAATACTGTAAACACGAATTACAGAAAATATCTACCTGGATGAGGAATAACAAACTTACACTAAACATTGACAAAACCTACTTCATTCAGTTTGGTAGCAGAGCTACAGATGTCCCTCTTAACATAACGATAAAACGGATCACCTATCACAAAGCTAACAGAGGGAAAATTCTTAGGAATCCACCTCGATAATAGACTCAAATTTCATACACTATACAACAAATTTCTAAGAAAATTTCCAAGACTGTAGGCATACTATCGAAGATACGGTACTATGTTCCACAGTCAGCCCTCCTGGCCCTGTATCACTCTCTTAATTACCCTATCTCACCTATGGAATTTGTGCAATGGGGCTCAACAACAACTAACCATCTCAGACCACTAATTACCCAACAAAAGGCTGCAGTTAGAATGATAACAAATTCTCACTACAGGCAGCACACTCCACCATATTCAAAACACTCAACCTACTCACCATACAAAACATCCATACTTATTATTGCACTTATTACATACATAGAACACTTAACTCTGATATTAACCCTCCCCTCAAACTACTTGCCAACCTCAACAGAACACATGACCATAATACAAGGCACAGATCACTCTTTGATGTTCCTCGTGTCCATCTCACACTATGCAAAAAACTCAATGCACATAAAAGGGCCTAAAATCTGGAATCATTACCTGTAAATATAAAAGAAACACAACCTGTTTATAAATTCAAGTCTCTTCTCAAAGTTCACTTACTCACTCAAAACCCCAAATAAATATGAATAACTGAACCATATAAATTGTATATCTTGAATGTTTCTCACAATTATATCACACAAATGTTAAACCTAACTTTGTTATTTTTTTTTTAATACACTACCTAACAGAATACTCCATTCTATGCATGCAATGCAGAAACCCATATGACCTGTCTTTGAAAATACTCATTTGTATTTTATAGTTATCTGTTTACAATAATGTCTTATCACTGATTTCATAAATTGCTTAGTTAAATTTAAGTTAATTTTAAGCCAGCCCGTAATGCTATGCATATAAGTGGCCTTGGCATGCTGCTCTCTAAATAAATACCGGGATGTTGATCTCGGGAAAGACTACGACACCCCGGGTCACCACCCCCATCACCAAATCCGCTCTCTCTTAATATCACAATTTTGTTTGAATATAATTATGGAGTGTACACATATAGCGCCATCATTGACCCAGATGAAAACACCATCTTGTCATGTGTTGACACAGAAGTTATTGTGTAGTTTGCAGCAGTTATCAGAAACATCGTCCCTGTGTCTCCCTGCTGCCGCTACACGCGCGTCACACCTGTCATCATGATGGCCAACCTTCCCTCCATGACCATCCATGACCCTACCTCAATCTTACCATACATTTTTTAAAACTTTGTTAGTTAGTGCCATCAGTACATAACCCTGGGTGAGCAGAAATGTATACGCAAATCCTCCTGCTCCCGGTGCCCCTATTCACCTAGCTATGTATAGATAGCTAGGTGAAGGTCACTATACACCTGCTGCTCTTCACCTAACAGTACACATCCACTATTTAACACTTAGTCTGGTGCTGTAGATCACATCCCGGGTAAGAAGAATCTAAACACCGTAGTAGAAATAAGCTATGAAGGTTATTAAACCGAAGGAGTCTACCTCTAGGACATGTATATCACAGGATAAAATAACGATGTGTACGATGGTATCTCTGACCTTTGTTATTGTTGTTCAGAAACTCAACAAAGAACTTAAAGCAAATTATAAAGAAAAAAAAAGTGATTCCACGAATCGAGTGAAATAATATATTTTGATATTATAATAATAGTAATAATAATAATAATAATAATAATAATAATAATAATAATAATAATAATAATAATAATAATCTTTATTTCTACAAGTACAGTACAAGGTATACAGTCCTAGCTGACAACAATGACATACTACTATATAGAAAGTCCCTTGTTATGCTCCGCATGTCGGGCAAATTAGGTCAGTGTCCCAGGATGCAACCCACACCAGTCGACTAATACCCAGGTACTATTTTACTACTCACTCCAACCGAAACAGCAAACAGACTTAATGTTTTCTTCTCCACCGTAGGAAAAAATCTAGCAAACAAAGTACCAAGCACAAACACCCGTCCATCAGACTACCTCGCAGGTACCTACCCAAATACGCTATTCCTAGCTCCAACCAACCCCACTGAAGTTATGCTCATCATAAACACCCTTAAAAACAAGGCAGGAGACATAAACAACTTGCCTGCTTTTATGTACAAAAAAGCTTCTCAAGTATTGTCACCAGTTATTGCAACACTCTTTAACAAATCCATTGAATCATCTACCTTCCCAACAATCCTCAAAATAGCGAAGGTCACTCCGATCCATAAAGGAGGTGACCAAGCTGACTTGAATAACTATAGACCAATATCTAACTTACCACTGCTCTAAAATCTTTGAAAAATTAATTCATAGACGGATCTATTCCTACCTCGTTTCACACAACATATTAAACCCTTGTCAGTTTGGATTCAGGAATAATAAAAGCATAAATGACGCTATCATACACATGCTAGAACTAATATATACCGCACTTGAAAAGAAAGAAGTCCCGCTGGGCATTTTCATTGATTTACGTAAAGCTTTCGATACAGTTGACCATGAACTGCTGTACTCCAAATTAATGCACTATGGTATCAGAGGCCACTCCCTCAACTACCTAAAGTCATACCTTAGTAACAGAACTCAATATGTGTATGCAAATGATGCAAACTCCTCCACCCAACCAATCACAGTAGGAGTCCCACAAGGAATTGTCCTTGGACCACTCCTCGTTCTCGTCTACATCAATGATCTACCGAATGCATCACAGCTACTCAAACCCATATTATTTGCAGATGACACTACATATGTATTTTCCCACCCAAACACAGTCATACTAGCAAACACAATCATTGCTGAATTACAGAAAATATCTGCCTGGATGATGACTAACAAACTTACCCTGAACACTGATAAAACCTATTTCATTCAGTTTGGAAACAAAGCTGCAAATGATCCAATTAACATTAAGCTAAATGGATCATCAGTCACAAGACTCACAGAGAGAAAATTCCTAGGTATCCACCTTGACAGTAGCCTTAAGTTCCGGACACACATACAACAAATCACCAAGAAAATCTCCAAGACTGTAGGCATACTATCAAAGATAAGGGCCTACGTTCCACAATCAGCTCTCCTGGCACTGTACCATTCACTCATATACCCTTATCTTACATATGGAATTTGTGCATGGGTATCAACAACATCCAATCGCCTAAAACCCCCAATAACCCAGCAAAAGGCAGCAGTAAGAATGATAACAAATTCCCACTCCTGCCAGCACACTCCACCAATTTTCAAAAGTCTGAATCTGCTCACCATTAAGAACATCCATACTTATTCATGTGCCTACTACATACACAGAACAATACATGCAAATATAAACCCCCAACTCAAACTTCTCCTCACCAACCTAAACAGGACACATAACCACAACACAAGACACAGATCTCTTTTTGATATACCTTGTGTCCATATCACACTGTGTAAAAACTCTATGCACATAAAGGGCCCAAAATATGGAATCATTACCAGAAGATATTGAAGTAACACAGTCTGAAAATCAATTTAAGACTCTTCTCAAAAGCCACTTAATCACCCTAGACTAAATACTAAATACTCAGTACACATTTACTCACCTATGTACTCCCACATCATAACTGAAACAATCACATTGAACCTTTTATCCATTGTTGACAGGAATATAATTGAATCATTGTTTTTCACAAAAGCATTTTAGAATATAAATACGTATATCTTTGTATTATACAAATTTTGATTCATTTATAATTAATATTCTACCATACAACTATGAAATAATTACTTTCCTACTGTACAACTATGATATACTACTCCTTATTATTAAGTAGAATGTAAACCAATAATGTTAAGTTGGCCCATAATGCCAAGGCATAATAGAGGCTCTCTTTGCATTGCAACCCACTACTGTATATACACAATCTCAATGTACTGTTTGCAGAGACATTAAATAAATAAATAAATAAATAAACATGGACAGTAAATGCCTTAAGGAAACACGTTCTGTTTTCACCCGTACCAGGGATCGACCCCTGGAGCTCAGTGTGAGAGCTGAGTGCGCCAGCAATCAAGCTACGGGACAAACACAGCATATATAGCGCAACCAGGACGTGTGGTCAGGTGTAGTATTAAAAAGCATAGACACGTATATAACTGAGGGAGAGGGTTACCTGGAGTATACCTGGAGAGAGTTCCGGGGGTCAACGCCCCCGCGGCCCGGTCTGTGACCAGGCCTCATGGCCCTAATTTTGGGAGCCCAACTTCGTCCTAACTGACATCGGTTCAGGGAATCTGACGGTGCTCCATCTCTGTGGGCTCACACCGGGTGGCCCGGTGGCTAAAGCTTCCGCTGCACACACGGAGGGCCTAGGTTCGATTCCCGGCGGTGGAACATTTCGACGCGTTTCCTTACACCTGTTGTCCTGTTCACCTAGCAGCAAATAGGTACCTGGGTGTTAATCGACTGGTGTGGGTCGTATCCTGGGGGACAAGATTGAGGACCCCAATGGAAATAAGTTAGACAGTCCTCGATGACGCACTGACTTTCTTGGGTTAACCTGGGTGGCTAACCCTCCGGGGTTAAAAATCCGAACGTAATCTTATCTTACTAGACGGTGACCTTTTTCGGCTCACACGTCGTACTTTATGACGATGACATTCGTGGGCGCATGCATCGTACCATGACGGTCTAACTAGGACGGACACATTGGTGCGCTCGTTCGGTAGGATGCAGAGCACTTATCCATTCCCCAGGATGCGACCCACAACAGTCGACTAACCACAAGGTACCTATTTACTGCTAGGTGACCGAGGTAATGGCTTTTGCCATTACCTCGGCAGTCGTGTACCTACAACTACACTCTAGGTTTGTTTTTTCTAGGATGGGATGAACTGTATGCTAGATGTCCCTCCTGTTTTTTTTTAAATTACGCCTGACCATACGTCCTGGATGCCCTGTATAAGTTGTAACTGTTTATTATTGTTCACTGTACTTGATGAAGGTCACTCGTTCGTGGAACACTCTACCCCAGATGGGTCCTACACAGATGACAGCAAGGAAATGAGTGAGCTACACAAGTCCCAATATGACTCAGTTTTTAGCAAGCCGCTAACCAGACTGAGAGTCGAAGATCAAAATGAATTTTTTATGAGAGAGCCACAGAATTTGGTTAACACAAGCCTACCTGATGTTATCCTGACGCCAAATGACTTCGAACAGGCGATAAATGACATGCCCATGCACTCTGTCCCAGGCCAGACTCATGTAACTCCGTGTTCATCAAGAACTGCAAGAAGCCCCTCTCACGAACTTTTACCATCCTATGGAGAGGGAGCATGGACACGGGGGTCGTCCCACAGTTACTAAAAAACAACAGACATAGCCCCACTCCACAAAGGGGACAGTAAAGCAATAGCAAAGAACTACACACCGATAGCACTAACATCCCATATCATAAAAATCTTTGAAAGGGTCCTAAGAAGCAAGATCGCCACCCATCTAGATACCCATCAGTTACACAACCCAGGGCAACATGGGTTTAGAACAGGTCGCTCCTGTCTGTCTCAGCTACTGGATCACTACGACAAGGTCCTAGATGAACTAGAAGATAAAAAGAATGCAGATGTAATATATACAGACTTCGCCAAAGCCTTTGACAAGTGTGACCATGGCGTAATAGCGCACAAAATGCGTGCTAAAGGAATAACAGGAAAAGCCCGGTCGATGGATGTATAATTTCCTCACAAAACAAAACACAAAGAGTAGTAGTCAACGAGTAAAGTTGAGGTGGCTACGGTGAAAAAGCTCTTTTCCCAAAAGGGCACAGTACTCGCTCCCTCTTGTTTTCTCATCCTCATATCTGACATAGACAAGGATGTCAGCCACAGACCGTGTCTTCCTTTGCAGATGACCCCCGAATCTGCATGAGGTGTCTTCCATTGCAGACACTGCAAGGCTCCAGGCGGACATCACCAAATCTTTCAGTGGGCTGCAGAAAACAATTTGAAGTTCAAAGATGAGAAATTTCAATTACTCAGATATGGTAAACATGAGGAAATTAAAAAGTCATCAGAGTACAAAACAAATGCTTCCCAAAAATAGAGCGAAGAAACCCAAAGTCAAGGACCTGGGAGTGATCATGTCGGAGGATCTCACCTTTAAGGACAATAGCATTGTATCAATGTCATCTGCTAGAAAAATGACAGGATGGATAATGAGAACCTTCAAAACTAGGGATGCCAAGCCCATGATTGACACTCTTCAGGTCGCTTTTTCTATCTAGGCTGGAATATTGCTGCACCTAACAGCACCTTTTAAGGCAGGTGAAAATTGCTGACCTAGAAATGTACAGAGAACCTTCACCTCAATATGGGAGCGCTTGAAGTTCCTGAACCGTAAATCCCTGGAACGCAGGCGGGAGAGATACATGATTTTTTACACCTGGAAAACCCCAGAGGGACTAGTACCGAACTTGCACACGAAAATCACTCACAACGAAAGCAAAGACTCGGCAGACGATGCAACATCCCCCCAATGAAAAGCAGGGGTGTCACTAGCACGTTAAGAGACCATACAATAAGTGTCAGGGGCCCGGACTGTTCAACTGCCTCCCAGCATACATAAGGGGGATTACCAATAGACCCTTGGCTGTTTTCAGCAGGGGACTGGACAAGCATCTAAAGTCGGTACCTGACCAGCCGGGCTGTGGCTCGTACGTTGGATTGCATGCAAACCAGCAGTAACAAACCTGGATGATCAGGCTCTGATCCCCCCAGGGAGGCCTGGTCACAGACCGGGCGCGGGGCGTTGACCCCGGAACTCCCCCCTTCCCGGTAA
>NC_069404.1:3262940-3391265 GCF_026875155.1 Cherax quadricarinatus | reverse complement strand
AACCCCAGACCAAAACCAGACCCAAGACTTGCTGACCAAGACCTGACTGACACAAGACTTGACGACACAAGAGAGAGTTTTAAATCAAGACGGAAAATACACAAGAGCGTCTTTATTAATTAAATTTTTTTGTTATTTAATTTGACATGAAATAAAGACAAAGAAAAAACATGGACAGTGCAACACCCAGTTCCTTGTATACAGAACATTATGGCAGCTTAAAATTAACTTAAGATTAACTAAGCAATGATATAT
Organism: Cherax quadricarinatus; assembly: GCF_026875155.1. Lineage (NCBI taxonomy): Eukaryota > Metazoa > Arthropoda > Malacostraca > Decapoda > Parastacidae > Cherax > Cherax quadricarinatus. The sequence continues at coordinate 3,391,010 of NC_069404.1, read as the reverse complement.
TCAGTGGTAAAAATGGTCATCTGGTCATTTACTGAGTTACTGATCATTCAGTGGAGTGGTGTATTATGTTACGTAATGTAATTAGAAAAACAAAGTTTGATAGGGTCACAGGTTATATATTTATGAGATACAGTTATTCAGTATTTATTTAGTTGTGGGTGAGTAAGTGATTTTTAAGAAGAGTCTTACACAATAAGTGACTACCCCAAAGCTGCCTAACTCATGATCTGACTTACAAATGTGTTAGCTAACACAAAACTGCACTTACTCAAGATTTGTCTAACAAAATTGCTAATGATCATGAACTGAGTAACAGTAAGTGTGAGAAATGGTCGCCTCTGCTAGTGGAAGACAACATGTGTGTAAGTAATGTCAGGACACCTGTGCTCAGTACACCTGTGCTCAGTACACCTGTGCTCAGTACACCTGTGCTCAGTACACCTGTGCTCAGTACACCTGTGCTCAGTAACAACCTGTGCTCAGTAACACCTGTGCTCAGTATACCTGTGCTCAGTACACCTGGCTCAGTACAAACCTGTGCTCAGTATACCTGTGCTCAGTACACCGTGCCTCGTACACCTGTGCTCAGTACACCTGTGCTCAGTACACCTGTGCTCAGTACACCTGTGCTCAGTACACCTGTGCTCAGTACACCTGTGCTCAGTACACCTGTGCTCAGTACACCTGAGCTCAAGTACAACCTGTGCTCAGTATACCGTGCTCAGTACACCTGTGCTCAGTACACCTGTGCTCAGTATACCTGTGCTCAGTACACCTGTGCTCAGTACACCTGTGCTCAGTACACCTGTGCTCAGTACACCTGTGCTCAGTACACCTGTGCTCAGTACAACCTGTGCTCGTATAACCTGTGCTCAGTACACCTGTGCTCAGTACAACCTGTGCTCAGTACACCTGTGCTCAGTAACCTGATGCTCAGTACACCTGTGCTCAGTACACCTGTGCTCAGTATACCTGTGCTCAGTACACCTGTGCTCAGTACACCTGTGCTCAGTACACCTGTGCTCAGTATACCTGTGCTCAGTACACCTGTGCTCAGTACACCTGTGCTCAGTATACCTGTGCTCAGTACACCTGTGCTCAGTACACCTGTGCTCAGTACACCAGTGCTCAGTACACCTGTGCTCAGGACACCTGTGCTCAGTACACCTGTGCTCAGTACACCTGTGCTCAGTACACCTGTGCTCAGGACGCCTGTGCTCAGGACGCCTGTGCTCAGTACGCCTGTGCTCAGTACACCTGTGCTCAGTACACCTGTGCTCAGTACACCTGTGCTCAGTATACCTGTGCTCAGTACAACCTGTGCTCAGTACACACTGTGCTCAGTATACCTGTGCTCAGTAAACACCGTGCTCAGTACACCTGTGCTCAGTACACCAGTGCTCAGTACACCTGTGCTCAGGACACCTGTGCTCAGTACACCTGTGCTCAGTACACCTGTGCTCAGTACACCTGTGCTCAGTACACCTGTGCTCAGGACGCCTGTGCTCAGACGCCTGTGCTCAGTAACGCCTGTGCTCAGTACAAACCTGTGCTCAGACACCTGTGCTCAGTTACACCTGTGCTCAGTACACCTGTGCTCAGTATACCTGGCTCAGTACACCTGTGCTCAGTACAACCTGTGCTCAGTACAAACCTGTGCTCAGTACACCAGTGCTCAGTACACCTGTGCTCAGGACACCTGTGCTCAGTACACCTGTGCTCAGTACAACCTGTGCTCAGTACACCTGTGCTCAGTACAACCTGTGCTCAGTACACCTGTGCTCAGTACACCTGTGCTCAGGACGCCTGTGCTCAGACGCCTGTGCTCAGTACACCTGTGCTCAGTACACCTGTGCTCAGGACCACCTGTGCTCAGTACAACCTGTGCTCAGTACACCTGTGCTCAGTACAACCTGTGCTCAGTACACCTGTGCTACAGGACAACCTGTGCTCAGTACACCTGTGCTCAGTACAACCTGTGCTCAGTACACCTGTGCTCAGGACGCCTGTGCTCAGTACACCTGTGCTCAGTACAACCTGTGCTCAGTACACCTGTGCTCAGGACAACCTGTGCTCAGGACACCCTGTGCTCTCAGTACACCTGTGCCAGTATACCTGTGCTCAGTAACAACTGTGCTCAGGACACCTGTGCTCAGTACACACCTGTGCTCAGTACACCTGTGCTCAGTACACCTGTGCTCAGTACACCTGTGCTCAGTAACCACTGTGCTCAGGACACCTGTGCTCAGTACACCTGTGCTCAGTACACCTGTGCTCAGTACATCTGTGCCAGTACACCTGTGCTCAGACACCTGTGCTCAGTATACCTGTGCTCAGTACACCTGTGCTCAGTACACCTGTGCTCAGTACACCTGTGCTCAGTACACCTGTGCTCAGTACACCTGTGCTCAGGACACCTGTGCTCAGGACACCTGTGCTCAGGACACCTGTGCTCAGTACACCTGTGCTCAGTACACCTGTGCTCAGTACACCTGTGCTCAGGACACCTGTGCTCAGTACACCTGTGCTCAGTACACCTGTGCTCAGGACACCTGTGCTCAGACACCTGTGCTCAGTACACCTGTGCTCAGGACAACCTGTGCTCAGTACACCTGTGCTCAGTACACCTGTGCTCAGTACACCTGTGCTCAGTTAAGATCTGCCTAACTTATCAGTTGACTTTAAGGCAGATCAAGTGTCTCACACAGAAATATAATGTTCATCCCGAGAAAAATTAAAACATCAACCACAGCGAAAAGGAGACCAACCATACCAAAGAGGAGACCAGCCATACCAAAGAGGAGACCAGCCATACCAAAGAGGAGACCAGCCATACCAAAGAGGAGACCAACCATACCAAAGAGGAGACCAGCCATACCAAAGAGGAGACCAGCCATACCAAAGAGGAGACCAGCCATACCAAAGAGGAGACCAACCATACCAAAGAGGAGACCAACCATACCAAAGAGGAGACCAACCATACCAAAGAGGAGACCAGCCATACCAAAGAGGAGACCAACCATACCAAAGAGGAGACCAGCCATACCAAAGAGGAGACCAACCATACCAAAGAGGAGACCAACCATACCAAAGAGGAACAGCCATACCAAAGAGGAGACCAACCATACCAAAGAGGAGACCAGCCATACCAAAGAGGAGACCAGCCATACCAAAGAGGAGACCAGCCATACCAAAGAGGAGACCAACCATACCAAAGAGGAGACCAACCATACCAAAGAGGAGACCAGCCATACCAAAGAGGAGACCAGCCATACCAAAGAGGAGACCAGCCATACCAAAGAGGAGACCAACCATACCAAAGAGGAGACCAGCCATACCAAAGAGGAGACCAACCATACCAAAGAGGAGACCAGCCATACCAAAGAGGAGACCAGCCATACCAAAGAGGAGACCAGCCATACCAAAGAGGAGACCACCATACCAAAGAGGAGACCAGCCATACCAAAGAGGAGACCAGCCATACCAAAGAGGAGACCAGCCATACCAAAGAGGAGACCAGCCATACCAAAGAGGAGAACATCCACAGCAAAGAAGAGACCAGCCACAGCAAAGAGACCAGCCACAGCAAAGAGACCAGCCACAGCAAAGAGGAGAACATCCACAGCAAAGAGGAGAACATCCACAGCAAAGAAAAGACCAGCCACAGCAAAGAGACCAGCCACAGCAAAGAGACCAGCCACAGCAAAGAGACCAGCCACAGCAAAGAGACCAGCCACAGCAAAGAGGAGAACACCCACAGCAAAGAGGAGAACATCCACAGCAAAAAAGAGACCATCCACAGCAAAGAGGAGAGCATCCACAGCAAAGAAGAGACCAGCCACAGCAAAGAAGAGACCAGCCACAGCAAAGAGGAGACCAGCCACAGCAAAGAGGAGACCAGCCACAGCAAAGAGGAGACCAGCCACAGCAAAGAGAAGACCAGCCACATCAAAGAGGAGAACATCCACAGCAAAGAAGAGACCAGCCACAGCAAAGAGACCATCCACAGCAAAGAGGAGGCCATCCACAGCAAAGAAGAGACCATCCACAGCAAAGAGACCATCCACAGCAAAGAAGAGACCAGCCACAGCAAAGAGGAGACCAGCCACAGCAAAGAAGAGACCAGCCACAGCAAAGAAGAGACCAGCCACAGCAAAGAAGAGACCAGTCACAGCAAAGAAGAGACCAGCCACAGCAAAGAAGAGACCAGCCACAGCAAAGAAGAGACCATCCACAGCAAAGAGGAGAACATCCACAGCAAAGAAGAGACCATCCACAGCAAAGAGGAGAACATCCACAGCAAAGAGAACATCCACAGCAAAGAGGAGAACATCCACAGCAAAGAGGAGAACATCCACAGCAAAGAGGAGAACATCCACAGCAAAGAGAACATCCACAGCAAAGAAGAGACCAGCCACAGCAAAGAGGAGATCATCCACAGCAAAGAAGAGACCAGTCACAGCAAAGAGGAGACCAGTCACAGCAAAGAGGAGACCAGTCACAGCAAAGATGAGAACATCCACAGCAAAGAAGAGACCATCCACAGCAAAGAAGAGACCATCCAGAGAAAGAAGAGACCATCCAGAGCAAAGAAGAGACCATCCACAGCAAAGAAGAGACCATCCAGAGCAAAGAAGAGACCATCCAGAGCAAAGAAGAGACCATCCAGAGCAAAGAAGAGACCATCCAGACAAAGAAAGAGACCATCCACAGCAAAGAAGAGACCATCCAGAGCAAAGAGGAGAACATCCACAGCAAAGAGGAGAACATCCACAGCAAAGAAGAGACCATCCACAGCAAAGAGGAGAACATCCACAGCAAAGAAGAGACCATCCAGAGCAAAGAGGAGACCATCCACAGCAAAGAAGAGACCAGTCACAGCAAAGAAGAGACCATCCACAGCAAAGAAGAGACCAGTCACAGCAAAGAAGAGACCATCCACAGCAAAGAAGAGACCAGTCACAGCAAAGAGAGAGACCATCCACATCAAAGAAGAGACATCCAAGCAAAGAGAGACCATCCACAGCAAAGAAGAGACCAGTCACAGCAAAGAAAGACATCCACAGCAAGAAGAGACCAGTCACAGCAAAGAAGAGACCAGTCACAGCAAAGAAGAGACCAGTCACAGCAAAGAAGAGACCTCCACTCAAAGAAGACCATCCACATCAAAGAAGAGACCATCCACAGCAAAGAAGAGACCAGTCACAGCAAAGAAGAGACCATCCACATCAAAGAAGAGACCATCCACAGCAAAGAAGAGACCAGTCACAGCAAAGAAGAGACCATCCACATCAAAGAAGAGACCATCCACAGCAAAGAAGAGACCAGTCACAGCAAAGAAGAGACCATCCACATCAAAGAAGAGACCATCCACAGCAAAGAAGAGACCAGCCACAGCAAAGAAGAGACCATCCACAGCAAAGAAGAGACCATCCACAGCAAAGAAGAGACCAGCCACAGCAAAGAAGAGACCAGCCACAGCAAAGAAGAGACCAGTCACAGCAAAGAAGAGACCAGCCACAGCAAAGAAGAGACCAGCCACAGCAAAGAAGAGACCATCCACAGCAAAGAAGAGACCATCCACATCAAAGAAGAGACCATCCACAGCAAAGAAGAGACCAGCCACAGCAAAGAGGAGACCAGCCACAGCAAAGAAGAGAACATCCACAGCAAAGAAGAGACCATCCACATCAAAGAAGAGACCATCCACAGCAAAGAAGAGACCATCCACAGCAAATAAGAGACCATCCACAGCAAAGAAGAGACCATCCACATCAAAGAAGAGACCATCCACAGCAAAGAAGAGACCAGTCACAGCAAAGAGAACATCCACAGCAAAGAAGATACCAGCCACAGCAAAGAAGAGACCATCCACATCAAAGAAGAGACCATCCACAGCAAAGAAGAGACCATCCACAGCAAAGAGAACATCCTCAGCAAAGAGAACATCCACAGCAAAGAAGAGACCAGCCACATCAAAGAAGAGACCATCCACAGCAAAGAAGAGATCATCCACAGCAAAGAAGAGACCATCCACATCAAAGAAGAGACCATCCACAGCAAAGAAGAGACCAGCCACAGCAAAGAAAGACCAGCCACGGCAAAGAAGAGACCAGCCACAGCAAAGAAGAGACCAGCCACAGCAAAGAAGAGACCAGTCACAGCAAAGAGAACATCCACAGCAAAGAGAACATCCACAGCAAAGAAGAGACCAGCCACATCAAAGAAGAGACCAGCCACAGCAAAGAGAACATCCACAGCAAAGAGAACATCCACAGCAAAGAAGAGACCATCCACATCAAAGAAGAGACCATCCACAGCAAAGAAGAGACCATCCACAGCAAAGAAGAGACCATCCACAGCAAAGAAGAGACCAGCCACAGCAAAGAGAACATCCACAGCAAAGAAGAGACCATCCACAGCAAAGAAGAGACCATCCACAGCAAAGAAGAGACCAGCCACAGCAAAGAAGAGACCAGCCACAGCAAAGAATGAGGACCATCCACAGCAAAGAAGAGACCATCCATAGCAAAGAGAACATCCACAGCAAAGAGAACATCCACAGCAAAGAGAACATCCACAGCAAAGAAGAGACCAGCCACAGCAAAGAGGAGAACATCCACAGCAAAGAGGAGACCAGGTACGGTGAAGAGACCAGGTACGGTGAAGAGACCAGGTACGGTGAAGAGACCAGGTACGGTGAAGAGATCAGGTACGGTGAAGAGACCAGGTACGGTGACAACGGACACTACCACAACGTCTGGTAGCTGGTGGGAAGGAAGGTGCTGAACCTGATAATAAGGAAGTCTGGCAGACTGTTGGGTTAACGACAAATTGCTTTGTTGTGCTCTTGATAAAGTTTAGGTCGGTCATGGGTCGGTCTCACATTAACCTTGACATTTTATTTTTATCTTAGAGATAGGAAAAGGGGGCAGTGGGTTTAATTTCATGGGGCTGGGATGCAAGATATTGTTAGTTGCCTTGGCAGCGTCAAGAATGGTAGTGGGATCAACCCTTTCACCTGCTTCACTGCTGGAGGCAATGATGTTGGCAAGTGTAGGAGCGAGGACCTGACTAACAGGTATAGATCAGTGACATATGTAATTTGGAGGAAGGAAATTATTCCTGTTATATGTGACATTTGGGGTTAATAAGTGATTTGACTAACAAACACAGTAAGGATATTACAGTACAATTTGTTGACAACTGTGGCCACTGCTACAACACAGATGACATGTATGCCAATATTGTGGTTCATTTATCCAGGACTGGAGTGTCATCCATAGCTAGTTCAGTGGAGTCTGTGGTTGGTTCTCTTGACTAGAAAGAGTTAAGGGTATGGGTGTTTGAAGGTCGATACTGGAATATTGATCCTCATATTAGCTACTTTTGACACTATGGCATCAGTTTCCACCACATATTCATCCAGATCATTTGTGAAAAATGTGTATACATAATGTTAATGTGAGTTCAGGGTTACGATGACACACTTAACAACTACTGTACCAGTAGGTAACCATCACATTTCTGTACATAATATTACTAGCCTATGGTGGGGAATTTGGATGATTGTACACAAATACCTGAAGAATTGAGACACCTATGCAACATATGGGAATCTTTGGAAATAAATGGTATAAAATACCGACACACTCGGTACATCATCAGATGCAGCATTCTCCACCTGACCTCAGCATTCTGAACCGGACTATAAATACTCGCGTTCCTTCCACCCCAGGTAGTTCTGTTTGTGACTTGAAAAAGCCCACTGTGTGGGCGAAACGTAGTCAATAAAGGATCACATTATACTGCATATGTGTTTATATTTCCATGGGAATCTTTATTGAAGAAACGTGTCGCTACACAGTGGCTTCATCAGTCCAATACAAAGTACAATTGGGTAAGGAGAGGAAGAGTATGAGGTAATCAGTCTCTCAGCCTGGAATTGATATGTCCAGTCCACCACTCTTGTAGGAAGTACAGCATAGGGTCAGAGAGGTGACTTATATACTGTAGTCAGGTGAGTGGAAGCAGGAGGAGGCTGGGTCACAGTGGGACCTGCCACTAGTGTAAGTAGGTCGTCAGACCTGCCACTAGTGTAAGTAGGTCGTCGGACCTGCCACTAGTGTAAGTAGGTCGTCGTCCAAAGGTTGGAAAAGCATTTCTTCAATAAAGATTCCCATATGTTGCATAAGTGTCTCAGTTCTTCAACTTGACGGTTTACAACAACCTTCACCACACACATATAGTACCTCCAACCTTAAGCTGGCCACAAATAAGTTTAAATTAAGTTGTTGTTTATTTCGGGGGGGGCTATCCTAGGTAATTTACACTATGTATGATAGCTGTACTTAATGACCTGTGCGAGAGTAAACTTATTAGCGTCCTGCCAGCCCTCTCATGGTCCCTGCCAGCCCTCTCATGGTCCCTGCCAGCCCTCTCATGGTCCCTGGATGCTCTCTCAGTGGCCCCTGGATGCCCTCTCAGTGGTCCCTGGATGCCCTCTCAGTGGTCCCTGGATGCTCTCTCAGTGGCCCCTGGATGCCCTCTCAGTGGTCCCTGGATGCTCTCTCAATGGCCCGTGGATGCCCTCTCAGTGGTCCCTGGATGCCCTCTCAGTGGTCCCTGGATGCCCTCTCAGTGGTCCCTGGATGCCCTCTCAGTGGTCCCTGGATGCCAGTGTTGTCCGCGGAGCCGTCCAGCTACAAGGAGACACTGGTCTAATTCTAACTCTAATTTCTCTTGCATGCAGCACCTCGAGAGTCAGAAACTTGTAAGTGCTGCTACTCACCACAATATTCATCTCATCTCAACTTGGCCAGAAACATCGTCGTCAGCTCCTGTCTCCTACGTGCGGGTTACTGTGTATTGTTCCAGTCACGGTGTTCTGACTTGTCTTATTTAAGGGTCGATCTTCCAAACAGAATAACACAAGTAAAAGAAGAATAAGGGAAGTAAACTAAATAATAATAACAACAAAATTTATTAAATTAAAAATTTTAAAATTTTTAAATTTTATTAATTTTTAAAAATTTATAGTTTAAAAGATTTAATTTAAAGTGGGGCAAAAGGGCCTGTATGAGAAACCAGAACGCGAGTACTCGGCGGGTCCAGGCCCTGTATGGGTTGAAACAAATTTTAAAACCTTGATTGCCCAAAGTGTACTAAGTGGGGCCGCCTTTTTGAAATACCCCGGGAAAAACGGGTAACCGGGCAAGTGGTCAAAAGCCTGGTGCCCCGCCTAAAAACCCCAAAACACAAAACACCAACTTAAAGGGTTCCCCAAGATACTTTAAAAAACACCAGAAGCTTGTACTGAAATCACAAACTTTACGAAGATACCCGAAGTTTGTATGAAATAACAAGAACTTGTACTGAAAAAAAACACCAGAAGTTTGTACTGAAAAAACACCAAAATTTGATGAAGATAGCCCAGAAGCTTGTATGAAGATAGCACCAGAACTTATGAGTACACAAGAAGCTTGTACTAAAGTACACCAGAAGGTTATGAAGAAGCACAAGAAGCTTGTACGAAGATAGCCCCAAAGTTTGACTGAAGATAGCACCAAAGTTGTATGAAATAGCACCAGAAGTTGTATGAAATAGCCAAAAAGCTTTCGAAGATACACCAGAAGCTTGTACTGAAGATACCCCCAAAAGCTTTTACTGAAGAAACACCAAAGCTGACGAAGATGCCCCAGAAGCTTGTACTGAAAAAAACACCAAAGCTTGTACTGAAGATAGCCCCAGAACTTGTCTGAAGAAACACCAGAAGCTTGTATGAAAAAAACCAGAAGCTTGTCTGAAGATACACCAAAGCTTGTACTGAAAAACACCAGAAGCTTGTATAAAGATAAAAAGAAGTTTGTATAAAAGATACACCAGAACTTGTACTGAAGATAAAACCGAAGCTTGTACTAAAAAAAGAAGCACCAAAGCTTGACTAAAGAAGCACCAAAGCTTGTACGAAGAAACACCAACTTGTATGAAGAAGCACCAGAAGTTTGTACTGAAGATAGACCAGAACTTGTCTGAAATAAAGAAGTTGTAGAAATAAACCAGAAGTTGTACTGAAGAAGCACCAGAAGCTTGTACTGAAGAAAAAACCCAGAAGCTGTACGAAGTAGCCCCAAAAATTGTACTAAGATGCCCAAAAACTTTTACTGAAGATAGCCCAAAGCTTGTATAAGATCCCCAGAAGTTTGTACTGAAGATAGACCAGAAGCTTTACTGAAGATACCCGAAGCTTGTTACTGAAGAAAAAACCAGAAGCTTGTATAAGATAGACCAGAAGTTTGTACGGGAAATAGACAAGAAGCTTGTATGAAATAGCACCAAAAGCTTGAATGAAGAACACCAGAACTTGTACTGAAGATAGCACCAGAAGCTTGTATAAAGTAGAACAAAAAAGCTTGTACTGAAGAACCCCCAGAAGTTGTACGAAGATAGCCCCAAAGCTTTAAAAGAAGCCCCAAAAGCTTGTATAAAGATAGACCAAAAGCTTGTACTGAAGAAAACCCCCAAAGTTTGTACTAAAAGATACACCGAATTGTACTGAAGTAACACCAAAGCTTTCTGAAGAAAAAACCAGAAGTTGACTAAAGATAACCCCAAAAGCTTTACTGAAGAAAACACCGAACTTGTACTGAAGAAAAAAAGAAGCTGACGAAAAAAACACCAGAAGTTTGTACTGAAGATAAACCAGAAGCTTGTACAAAATAGCACCAAAGCTTGTACTGAAAGATAGCCCCAAAGTTGTACTAAAGATAGCACCAAATTTTGTACTGAAGATACACCAAAAGCTTGACGAAGATACCCCAGAAGTTGTATGAAGATAGACCAAAGCTTGTACTGAAGAAAAAACCCAAAGCTTTACTGAAGATAGCCCCAAAGTTTGTACAAGAAAAAACCCAGAACTTGTATAAAGTTTGCCCCCGAAGCTTGTATGAAGATAGCACCAGAAGCTTGTACTGAAGATAGCACCAGAAGCTTGTACTGAAGATAACACCAGAAGCTTGTACTGAAGATAGCACCAGAAGCTTGTACTGAAGATAGCACCAGAAGCTTGTACTGAAGATAACACCAGAAGCTTTATAAAGTAGCACCAAAAGCTTGAAAAGAAGAAAAACCAAAGCTTTTTAAAAGATAGCCCCAAAAAAGCTTGATGAAGAAAACACCAAACTTGTACTGAAGATAGCACCAAAAGCTTACTGAAGATACACCAAAGCTTGTATGAAGATACACAAGAAGTTTTGTCTGAAGAAGCACCAGAAGCTTGTACTAAGATACACAAGAAGCTTGTACGAAGATACACAAGAACTTGTACTAAGAAAAGCCCAGAAGCTTGTACTGAAGAAAAACCCCAGAGCTTGTACTGAAGATACCAAAAGTTTGTACTAAAGATACACAGAAGTTTATGGATAGCACAAAAGCTTGTACTGAAGTAGCACAAAAAAGCTTGTACTAAAGATACACCAGAGTTTTGTAAGAAGATAGCACAGAAGCTTGTACTGAAGATAGCACAAGAAGCTTGTACTGAAGATAGCACAAGAAGCTTGTACTGAAGATAGCACAAGAAGCTTGTACTGAAGATAGCACAAGAAGCTTGTACTGAAGATACACCAGAAGCTTTATAAAGATAGCACAAGAACTTGTACTGAAATACACAAGAAACTTGTACTGAAAACACAAAAAGCTTTACTGAAGATAACACCAGAAACTTTATGAAGATACACAAAAAAGTTTTGTACTAAGATAGCCCCAAAGAACTTGTACAAAGATACACAAAAAGCTTGTATGAAGATAGCAAAAAGAACTTGTACTAAAGTCCAAAAGCTGACGAAGATCACCAGAAGCTTGTCGAAGAAAACACCAGAAGCTGTAAAGATAACACCAAAGCTGTAGAAGATAGCACAAAAACTTGTACTAAAATACACAAGAAGTTTTGTACGAAGATACCCCAAAGCTTTGTACTGAAGAAAAACCCAGAACTTGTACTGAAGATAGCCCCAAAAAAGCTTGTACTGAAATACACAAAAGCTTGTATGAGAAAACACCGAATTGTACTAAGATAGCACCAGAAGTTGTATGAAAAAAACCCAAAGCTTGTACTAAAGGATAGCACAAGAGCTTGACTAAGAAGCCCCAAATTTGTACGAAAAAACACCAAAAGCTTGTATGAAGAAAACCCTGAAGTTGTACTGAAGATCACCAGAATTGTATGAAGATACACCAAACTTGTACTGAAATAACACAGAAGTTTTGTACTAAGAAAACACCAGAAGTTTTGTACTGAAGAAAACCAGAAGTTGTTGAAGATAGCACCAAAGCTTGTTGAAATCACCGAAGCTTGTACTAAAGAAAACACCAAAAGTTTTGTACTGAAGATACCCAAAGCTTGTACTGAAAATAACACCAGAAGCTTGTACTGAAGATAACACCAGAAGCTTGTACTGAAGATAACACCAGAAGCTTGTACTGAAGATAACACCAGAAGCTTGTACTGAAGATAACACCAGAAGCTTGTACTGAAATAACACCAAACTTGTACTAAAAGAAACCCCAAAAGCTTGTACTGAAATAACCCAGAAGCTTGTACTGAAGATAACCAAAAGCTTGTACTAAAAAAACACCAGAAGCTTTATGAAGTAGCAAAAGAGCTGTAGAAGATACACAGAATTTGTACTGAAGATAACCAAAGCTTGTACTGAAGAAAACACAAAAGCTTATTCAAGGAAATTTTTGAGAAAACATCTTTTGGGGTATCATTACTTTGAAACTTTTCCCTTCGCGGAAGATCTTCAGTCAAATACACAAAAAATAAGGCACAAAAATGACGGGGAAAAGATGCCGTAATCATCTACAACCTTTGGAAAAAAAGTTTTTAGGTGGATCCCCGAGCCTGGAGAAGAGTTCAGCTTCATGGTCTGGAACAAAACGAACTGAACCATGAAATGGTGTCTTAAATTGCGAAAATGATGTGGAGGTTGGAAGACTTACGCCATGGGTCCCCCCCACTTGTTCGATGCCTTGAGGTGGTCAGTTTTCCCCAGCCTCCAGGCTGAAAGATGACCCCCCCAAAAACTTTTTCCAAGGTTATGGACGATTTCATCATTTTTTCATTACTACGTGCCTTTGTTTTGCTGAAAACGCCCACTTGTAGGCGACTTTTATCAATAAAGGGGTCTCAATTGTTGCACATGTGTCTTCTCTTCAAAATGGAGTAATTTAAATTATTCAGGTAACACAAACAGTTACATGAATTATATACATAGAATTATTTTAGAGAACCCGGGGTAACCCAAAAAAAGCAGACGAGTGATTATTTCCATTCGGGGCCTTTTAATTTTTATTGGGGTTTACTGGAGTTTTTCCCGGAGAAGTTCCGGGGGCAACGCCCCCGCCCGTCGTGACCCGGGCCCCTGGGGATCAAGCCTGATCATCCAGGTGTTTCCCTGGCTGCATGCAATCCAACGTACGGGGACAGCCCGGGTGGTCAGGGACCGACTTTAGGTGCTTTTCCAGTGCCAGCTTGAAGACTGCCAGGGGTCTATTGGTAATCCCCCTTATGTATGCTGGGAGGCAGTTGAACAGTCTCGGGCCCCTGACACTTATTGTATGGTCTCTTAACGTGCTAGTGACACCCCTGCTTTTCATTGGGGGGATGTTGCATCGTCTGCCGAGTCTTTTGATTTCGTTGTGAGTGATTTTCGTGTGCAAGTTCGGTACTAGTCCCTCTAGGGTTTTCCAGGTGTATATAATCATGTATCTCTCCCGCCTGCATTCCAGGGAGTACAGGTTCAGGAACTTCAAGCGCTCCCAGTAATTGAGGTGAAGGTTCTCTGTACATTTTCTAGGTCAGCAATTTCACCTGCCTTGAAAGGTGCTGTTAGTGTGCAGCAATATTCCAGCCTAGATAGAACAAGCGACCTGAAGAGTGTCATCATGGGCTTGGCATCCCTAGTTTTGAAGGTTCTCATTATCCATCCTGTCATTTTTCTAGCAGATGCGATTGATACAATGTTATTGTCCTTGAAGGTGAGATCCTCCGACATGATCACTCCCAGGTCCTTGACGTTGGTTCTTCGCTCTATTTTGAGGAAGGAATTTGTTTTGTACTCTGATTAAGTTTTAATTTCCTCATGTTTACCATATCGGAGTAATTGAAATTTCTCATCGTTGAACTTCATATTGTTTTCTGCAGCCCCCTGAAAGATTTGGTTGATGTCCGCCTGGAGCCTTGCAGTGTCTGCAATGGAAGACACTCTCATGCAGATTCGGGTGTCATCTGCAAAGGAAGACACGGTGCTGTGGCTGACATCCTTGTCTATGTCAGATATGAGGATGAGAAACAAGATGGGAGCGAGTACTGTGCCTTGTGGAACAGAGCTTTTCACTGTAGCTGCCTCAGACTTTACTCTGTTGACTACTACTCTTTGTGTTCTGTTTGTGAGGAAATTATAGATCCATCGACCGACTTTTCCTGTTATTCCTTTAGCACGCATTTTGTGCGCTATTACACCATGGTCACACTTGTCAAAGGCTTTGGCGAAGTCTGTATATATTACATCTGCATTCTTTTTGTCTTCTAGTGCATCTAGGACCTTGTCGTAGTGATCCAGTAGCTGAGACAGACAGGAGCGACCTGTTCTAAACCCATGTTGCCCTGGGTTGTGTAACTGATGGGTATCCATATGGGTGGCGATCTTGCTTCTTAGGACCCTTTCAAAGATTTTTATGATACGGGATGTTAGTGCTATCGGTGTGTAGTTCTTGGCTATTGCTTTACTGCCCCCTTTGTGGAGTGGGGCTATGTCTGTTGTTTTTAGTAACTGTGGGACGACCCCCGTGTCCATGCTCCCTCTCCATAGGATGGTAAAAGTTCGTGAGAGGGGCTTCTTACAGTTTTTGATGAACACGGAGTTACATGAGTCTGGCCTGGGACAGAGTGCATGGGCATGTCATTTATCGCCTGTTCGAAGTCATTTGGCGTCAGAATAACATCAGATAGGCTTGTGTTAACCAAATTCTGTGGCTCTCTCATAAAAAATTCATTTTGATCTTCGACTCTCAGTCTGGTTAGCGGCTTGCTAAAAACTGAGTCATATTGGGACTTTAGTAGCTCACTCATTTCCTTGCTGTCATCTGTGTAGGACCCATCTGGGGTAGAGTGTTCCACGAACGAGTGACCTTCATCAAGTACAGTGAACAATAATAAACAGTTACAACTTATACAGGGCATCCAGGACGTATGGTCAGGCGTAATTTAAAAAAAAACAGGAGGGACATCTAGCATACAGTTCATCCCATCCTAGAAAAAACAAACCTAGAGTGTAGTTGTAGGTACACGACTGCCGAGGTAATGGCAAAAGCCATTACCTCGGTCACCTAGCAGTAAATAGGTACCTTGGGGTTAGTCGACTGTTGTGGGTCGCATCCTGGGGAATGGATAAGTGCTCTGCATCCTACCGAACGAGCGCACCAATGTGTCCGTCCTAGTTAGACCGTCATGGTACGATGCATGCGCCCACGAATGTCATCGTCATAAAGTACGACGTGTGAGCCGAAAAAGGTCACCGTCTAGTAAGATAAGATTTCGTTCGGATTTTTAACCCCGGAGGGTTAGCCACCCAGGATAACCCAAGAAAGTCAGTGCGTCATCGAGGACTGTCTAACTTATTTCCATCGGGGTCCTCAATCTTGTCCCCCAGGATACGACCCACACCAGTCGATTAACACCCAGGTACCTATTTGCTGCTAGGTGAACAGGACAACAGGTGTAAGGAAACGCGTCGAAATGTTTCCACCCGCCGGGAATCGAACCTAGGCCCTCCGTGTGTGCAGCGGAAGCTTTAGCCACCGGGCCACCCGGTGTGAGCCCACAGAGATGGAGCACCGTCAGATTCCCTGAACCGATGTCAGTTAGGACGAAGTTGGGCTCCCAAAATTAGGGGCCATGAGGCCTGGTCACAGACCGGGCCGCGGGGGCGTTGACCCCCGGAACTCTCTCCAGGTATACTCCAGGTAACCCTCTCCCTCAGTTATATACGTGTCTATGCTTTTTAATACTACACCTGACCACACGTCCTGGTTGCGCTATATATGCTGTGTTTGTCCCGTAGCTTGATTGCTGGCGCACTCAGCTCTCACACTGAGCTCCAGGGGTCGATCCCTGGTACGGGTGAAAACAGAACGTGTTTCCTTAAGGCATTTACTGTCCATGTTTATTTATTTATTTATTTATTTAATGTCTCTGCAAACAGTACATTGAGATTGTGTATATACATAGTGGGTTGCAATGCAAAAGTTGCCTCATTATGCCTTGGCATTATGGGCCAACTTAACATTGTTGGCTTTACTTAATCTACTTATTAATAGAGATTTATCATAGTTGTACAGTAGGAAAGTAATTATTTCATATTGTATGTAGAATATTAATTATAAATGAATCAAAATTTGTATAATACAAAGATATACGTATTTATATTCTAAAATGCTTTTGTGAAAAACAATGATTCAATTATATTCCTGTCAACAATGGATAAAAGGTTCAATGTGATTGTTTCAGTTATGATGTGGGAGTACATAGGTGAGTAAATGTGTACTGAGTATTTAGTATTTAGTCTAGGGTGATTAAGTGGCTTTTGAGAAGAGTCTTAAATTGATTTTCAGACTGTGTTACTTCAATATCTTCTGGTAATGAATTCCATATTTTGGGGCCCTTTATGTGCATAGAGTTTTTACACAGTGTGATATGGACACAAGGTATATCAAAAAGAGATCTGTGTCTTGTGTTGTGGTCATGTGTCCTGTTTAGGTTGGTGAGGAGAAGTTTGAGTTGGGGGTTTATATTTGCGTGTATTGTTCTGTGTATGTAGTAGGCACATGAATAAGTATGGATGTTCTTAATGGTGAGCAGATTCAGACTTTTGAAAATTGGTGGAGTGTGCTGGCAGGAGTGGGAATTTGTTATCATTCTTACTGCTGCCTTTTGCTGGGTTATTAGGGGTTTTAGGCGATTGGATGTTGTTGATACCCATGCACAAATTCCATATGTAAGATAAGGGTATATGAGTGAATGGTACAGTGCCAGGAGAGCTGATTGTGGAACGTAGGCCTTATCTTTGATAGTATGCCTACAGTCTTGGAGATTTTCTTGGTGATTTGTTGTATGTGTGTCCGGAACTTAAGGCTACTGTCAAGGTGGATACCTAGGAATTTTCTCTCTGTGAGTCTTGTGACTGATGATCCATTTAGCTTAATGTTAATTGGATCATTTGCAGCTTTGTTTCCAAACTGAATGAAATAGGTTTTATCAGTGTTCAGGGTAAGTTTGTTAGTCATCATCCAGGCAGATATTTTCTGTAATTCAGCATTGATTGTGTTTGCTAGTATGACTGTGTTTGGGTGGGAAAATACATATGTAGTGTCATCTGCAAATAATATGGGTTTGAGTAGCTGTGATGCATTCGGTAGATCATTGATGTAGACGAGAAAGAGGAGTGGTCCAAGGACAATTCCTTGTGGGACTCCTACTGTGATTGGTTGGGTGGAGGAGTTTGCATCATTTGCATACACATATTGAGTTCTGTTACTAAGGTATGACTTTAGTAGTTGAGGAGTGGCCTCTGATACCATAGTGCGTTAATTTGGAGTACAGCAGTTCATGGTCAACTGTATCGAAAGCTTTACGTAAATCAATGAAAATGCCCAGCCGGACTTCTTTCTTTTCAAGTGCGGTATATATTAGTTCTAGCATGTGTATGATAGCGTCATTTATGCTTTTATTATTCCTGAATCCAAACTGACAAGGTTTAATATGTTGTGTGAAACGAGGTAGGAATAGATCCGTCTATGAATTAATTTTTCAAAGATTTTAGAGAGCAGTGGTAAGTTAGATATTGGTCTATAGTTATTCAAGTCAGCTTGGTCACCTCTTTATGGATCGAGAGTGACCTTCGCTATTTTGAGGATTGTTGGGAAGGTAGATGATTCAATGGATTTGTTAAAGAGCGTTGCAATAATTGGTGACAATACTTGAGAAGCTTTTTTGTACATAAAAGCAAACAAGTTGTTTATGTCTCCTGCCTTGTTTTTAAGGGTGTTTATGATGAGCATAACTTCAGTGGGGTTGGTTGGAGCTAGGAACAGCGTATTTGGGTAGGTTCCTATGAGATAGTCTGATGGACGGGTGTTTGTGCTTGGTATTTTGTTTGCTAGATTTTTTCCTACGGTGGAGAAGAAAACATTAAGTCTGTTTGCTGTTTCGGTTGGAGTGAGTAGTAAAATAGGTACCTGGGTATTAGTCGACTGGTGTGGGTTGCATCCTGGGACACTGACCTAATTTGCCCGACATGCGGAGCATAACAAGGGACTTTCTATATAGTAGTATGTCATTGTTGTCAGCTAGGACTGTATACCTTGTACATGTACTTGTAGAAATAAAGATTATTATTTATATTATTATTATTATTATTATTATTATTATTATTATTATTATTTATTATTATTATTACTATTATTATAATATCAAAATATATTATTTCACTCGATTTCGTGGAATCACTTTTTTTTTCTTTATAATTTGCTTTAAGTTCTTTGTTGAGTTTCTGAACAACAATAACAAAGGTCAGAGATACCATCGTACACATCGTTATTTTATCCTGTGATATACATGTCCTAGAGGTAGACTTCCTTCGGTTTAATAACCTTCATAGCTTATTTCTACTACGGTGTTTAGATCATCTTACCCGGGATGTGATCTACAGCACCAGACTAAGTGTTAAATAGTGGATGTGTACTGTTAGGTGAAGAGCAGCAGGTGTATAGTGACCTTCACCTAGCTATCTATACATAGCTAGGTGAATAGGGGCACCGGGAGCAGGAGGATTTGCGTATACATTTCTGCTCACCCAGGGTTATGTACTGATGGCACTAACTAAACAAAGTTTTAAATAAATGTATGGTAAGATTGAGGTAGGGTCATGGATGGTCATGGAGGGAAGGTTGGCCATCATGATGACAGGTGTGACGCGCGTGTAGCGGCAGCAGGGAGACACAGGGACGATGTTTCTGATAACTGCTGCAAACTACACAATAACTTCTGTGTCAACACATGACAAGATGAGTGTTGTCATCTGGGTCAATGATGGCGCTATATGTGTACACTCCATAATTATATTCAAACAAAATTGTGATATTAAGAGAGAGCGGAGTGGTGATGGGGGTGGTGAGCCGGGTGTACGTAGTCTTTCCCGAGATCAACATCCCGGTATTTATTTAGAGAGCAGCATGCCAAGGCCACTTATATGCATAGCATTACGGGCTGGCTTAAAATTAACTTAAGATTAACTAAGCAATGATGAAATCAGTGATAAGACATTATTGTAAACAGATAACTATAAAATACAAATGAGTATTACAAAGACAGGTCATATGGTTGCATGCATTGCATGCATAGAATGGAGTATTCTGTTAGGTAGTGTATTAAAAAAAAAATAACAAAGTTAGGTTTTTTAAATTGGGATATAATTAAAAATTAAAGTATCAATTTTTAAAAATTGTTTTAGTTTTTTATTTGGTTTGAGGAGATGAATTTAAAAAGACTTTTTTATAACAGGAAAAGGTTTTTTTTTATTTTACAGGTAATGAACCAGATTTGGCCTTTTATGTCATTGTTTTTTGCAAGTGTAAAGGCAGGAAATCAAAGAGGTCTTTGTTTTAAAATGGTAAATTTTTGTGGGGTTTTGGGATGGAGGGGTGTTAATATAAGTTAAGTGTTCTTTATGAATTTTGCTTTAAAGGAGTTTTTTGAAATGGTGTAGGTTAGTTTTTTTGAAAAATATTGGTGGAGTGTTTGTTGGTGGAAATTTTTTCATTCAAACTGCACCTTTTATTGGGAAATTTGTTTTCAGATGGTTTTTGTTGTTGAGCCCCATGACAAATTCCTGGTGGATAGGGGGAAATAAGGATATTAGGGAAGAGGGCACTGTGGCGTACCAAACTTGATAGTTGTCAGTTTTGAAATTTTTCTTAGGTTGATATTTTTGAAATTTTTTTAAATATTGAGGGGGATTCAAAAATTTTTCCCCTGTTGTTGGAATAGGTTGTTTATTGTTTGTTAAGGGAATTGTATTGTAAAAACGAATGAAGAGGTTTTGTAATTTTTAGTGTAAGTTTGTTATTCCTATCCAGGTAGAATTTTTGTAACGGAAAGGGTATGACGGGCTGGGTGAAAAGCGTATGGGGTGCTCTGAAAAAAAAGTTGGGTTTGAGTAATTCAAAGCATTTGGTAGGATTTATGTATGGAGAAAGAGAAGAGGGCCAAGGACACTTCCCTTGGGACACCAAACTGTAATTGGTTGTGCAGAAGATTTTGCCCCATTTGCTCAAAATTGGCTTTGTTCTGGGGTAAGACTGGGGTAGTTGAGGGAGTGCCCCTTATCCCATAGTGTGAAAATTTTTACGTGGAGCAAGCCTGGTCAACGTATAAAAAGCTTTTAGTAAGTCAATGAAGACCCCATGGGACTTCTTTTTTCTCTTTTGCAGGTTATATTTCTAGTGTGTTAATAGCAATCATTAGTATTTTTTGGGCCCTGAACCCAAAATGGGGGGGTTGGATTTTTTGGAGAGAGGTGGGAGTAATTCTTTATAAAATTAATTTTCAAAGTTTTTTGAGAGAGGGTGAAAATTTGGTTTTGGGCCTAAGTTTTTAAACTCTTTTTGGTTCCTCCTTTAGGGAGGGGGTGACCCTTGCTTTTTGAAAACTGTAAAAGGGGGAGGATCAATGGATTTGTTAAAGGGTTTTGCAATGATTGGGATAGCATTGTGCCTTTTTTGATAAAAAGGGGTGGTAAGTTTTTAAAAAATTCTCCTCCCTTTTTTTTTTAGTGCTTGAAAATAAGGGAGACTTCGTGGGGGTTAGTGGGAGCTAGGAACAGTGTGTTCGGGTAGTTGCCAGTAGGTAGTCATTTGGTGGGGTATCTGACTGGGATATTTTTGGAAAAATTTTTTTGCCCTATAGTGGAAAAGAAATCATTGAGTTGTTGCTGTTTTGTTGGTGGGAGTTGGGGTTTTCATTGATTTTTTTAATTTTATTCGTTGTCGTGATATTTTTTTTGTTCCCAAAATTTCTGATAGGGTTTTCCGGGTTTTTTTTTATATCACCTCGTAAGTTGGAAATCGTTCTCATAATACTTTTTTTTTGGGCCTTTTTAAAGTGTTGGGATTGCGAGTAACGTTTTGTTGCTCTGGTTATGTACCCATTCTGTACTTTTTTTTCATATGGGTGTTTTGTAATGGATTGAGAATGGGGTGTTGCCAGGGACTGTTCAGTCTCTTGCTGTCATCGTTTGTTTTTTTGGGCAGGCTTGTTATGGGTATTGGTTTTTTTTAGAAATTATTAAATAATTCGTCAAATTGTATGATTTCTAGCTCAGGGGCCCATCAATGTTTTTTACTGCTTTTGTGAATATTAATGGCTGCCTCATTGTGAATTGAAGGTGATTTTTTAAAGTGTTTTGGGGGTATTTTACCAAGGTTTTTATAAAGGAAAGTAGGGTAGGGGTCTGGGGTTTATTTTAATTATCCTGATTTTAAAGGGGATATGTTTTGGGTCCAGATGTGGTCAAGTAGGAAACAAGTCTCTGTAACCCTTGTAGTTTTTTTTACGGGTTTTAAATACATTACTTTTTGTGTTTGTAATTTCATAACGTGGGGGTCCGGGTCTTGCAGGAATTTATTTTAAAGTACCTGAGAGTAAAAAGTGACTTTGTTAAATGCGTGCATCATTATCATACTTCCTGGGTTTTGACTAAAGGGGCTAATGTTTGTTTGGGGAATTTGTAGTGTTTATCACTGTGAGAGGTTTTTTGATATTTGGATTTGTTTTTAAAATTTTATATTTTCCCCATTTTCACCCCCTTGTCCAAGATTAGTGATAATTCTAGTTGGTTAGTATTTTAATAGCTGTGCCACCCCCTTGGGGTTGGGCCTACATTGTGTATGTCTTGTAACCGGAAGCATCTGTAGTATCAGGCTTTACCCCGGTTCAGTTAGTGAAGAGGGACATATTGCATGCAAGAATTTGTTGCTAGGGCATCATAATGCTTGCTTAAAGATCTGATATTGTGTTAAAGATGTTTGTTGTTGTTGGCACTGAGAAGTCCCTTTGTTTGTTCTGCGTTATAATTACAGTAACTGTTTGAATCAAAAGTCATTAAATAAAAAGGTTTGGTATCAGGATAAAGTTGTGATCATAAAAAATTTGTAGTGAATCTTAGTTAAATTTTAATATAAAACAAAGTAAATATTCTAAAGCAAAAAAAAATAGCACCTAAATTATTTAAAAATGTAAAAAAAATGACAAAGGTAGTTTTTTAAAGCTAAAATAAGGGAGAAAAATATAAAAGGGACTAAAAAAATTTTGTGTAAACAAAAAAAAGGATGATCAAATAAGGGACTTGGAATATGAAGGGAGTATTTAAAGAAATTCTTTAAAGTTAAATTTATAATAAAAATATAATATAAAAGGGACAATATAATTGTGGGAACAATAAATTTGAAATCAAATAAATGAGCTTTGGAGTAAATCTTTTAAACTTATTAACTTTAGCACCTGAGAATGCACCTTGATTAGTTTAACAATTGTGAATATTGATCAAAGGGGAGTTATATAAGCAAAAAAAAGGGACAAAAAATATAAAAGGGACTACAATTAAGAAAGGGTAAAAAAGTTAAAGGGACGATAGTCACTATGAGATAATATTGGTTTAGGAGAAAAGATTGATTTGTAATATTAAATAAGTTGACTTTTTATTGCAAAAAAAAAAACGTAAAAAAAAATGGGGGTATTTTGGTACTAGCTACAAAAGATAGTTTTTACTTGCAAAAGAAGAAATTTGGAAATACACAAATTTCACACAAAATAAAAAGTGACTAAAAAACAAGTATGGTAAACAAGTATTATAAAACCCCCAGCTCTGTTACCACAACCCAAACATTAGAAGCTGTGCAGAGGCGGCATAATTTTCTAATGTAGTGAAACATTAGCAATGAATTTGAAGGAAACAAAAGTTGCACAAGTCATCACATGAAAATTCTCAAAATGGAAAGTCTTCGAATATGAAGTTTTCCAACTCATGGAGTCCTATGAATAAACATTAAAATTTCCCCCAGAGAACGTTAATTTACGCATTTACTTTTGCTTGTACTAAATGCATTTTGGTTCGCGGGTTTTGGGGGCAGACGCCCTCGGTCTGGGATTGTTGGAACTCCTTTTAAACCCAAATCAAAACCCAATTAGCTGCGCAACAAAGACTTTGGGGTAGACTGGACTCCGGGGTTGAATGCCCCAAATTTTTCCCCTATCTGTTATGGGGGTTTAAAGCCCCGAATCTTGCCTGGGTGGCCTCTCAATGCGTATTAATTGCCTAAATATAAAGCATCAGTCCTTTTAATACCTTTCTTTTCACGGTGGGGAGATTTTTCTGTCCTTTGTTTACCCCTGAGTAACCCGGAAACAAATTTAAACAACACTTATCGTGATTTATACCGGGGATCATCATACCGTGTTGTTTGAAGAATGAGGGGAGACCTGATGAAGTGTATAAGGGGAAGGGGTTTAAAAAAGGGGGGATATTTGGCTTGGGATGTTCTCCAATAAACCCGCGTAAGGGTTTTGGGGAAAAGGTTTGTTTTAAAAAAAGGAATAGGAAAAGTTTTGGTTTGGGTGGGTAGTTGTGAGGGGAGCTCTCCAATTTGGGTTGTTGGGGCTGGGATTTGGTAGTTTCAAATCGGGGTTTGGGAAAAAGTCATAGGGGGAGGGGTTGGATTTGAGGGGTTTTCACATCAGAGTTTATTTCTTGGGTGGCATTAAAAATTTTTTGGGGGAAATGTTTTTGTTGGGGGGGATAATTGTAAGGATGCCCTAATTGGGCCGCGGCCCCCTTGCAGTGTTCCTCCTTTTTATTTCTTAAATTTCTAGTGGAGATGATAGTATTTCGAGTTTACCGCCCAAGTTCTTTTCTTTTTTTCCCAAATGGAAGATTTTTGTGAGTATGTACACTGGGAGTCCTGAATTCAGAGTGGGGGCCGCTTTGTGGGGGTCCTAAGTTACTTGACCCCAAAAGGGAAGGGATCTACTTTACAGACTTTTGTTTAAACATTCTAACAAAATTAAAAGGGGGTTTTTTTCCGTTTTTTGGGGCCAGGGTAATATATAATCCCCCTGACTTGCAGCTAAGGGGAGCCTGGGGGTAAAAAACTTTTTTCCCCCCGGGGTTAAACCCTTTTGTTTTGTAGGTGCTAAGATATTTAGCGGGAGAGGACATGCATGGTAACTCTGGCACCCTGCTTTAATAAGTCTTGTGGGAAAAAGGAAGTCGTAGTCCTAGCCCGAGAAACTAACCCCCTCAAGGTGACGACCCCCCCACCCCTCCCTTTTAAACTGGAAAATTTTTTCCCCACAGGGGGGGGGCAATTTCCCCCTGGGTGAACATTATCCCTTTAACATCATTTTGATTGTCTCACTCGCCCCCCATGCTGTTTTCTTTTTTCTTAATAACTTTTGTGGGGTTTCTAGAATCATAAGTTCGCTTTCAACACTGTGTAATTTAAGGGCATTATTTATAAATTTGTCCGCTTATTCATACATCTTTGCTCAAAACTTCAATTTGGTTTTATGGTTCCATTTGCTCAAAAGGAGGTCACTGTTTTTCCAAGAGGCCATCGAGACCTTGGCCATCTTATAAATAATTCCCTTCTCCCGGGTTTTTAAAGGGGACGAATGGTTTTTCAGAACTCCCTCCATAAAGGTTTTCTCAGTGGGGGAAAAAGTTCCGGGCCAAAATTTTCTCCCAAATTTCAGTACTTTATTGGGGGTTTTGAATTTACTTCTGATTGCTCGGTTCGAATAAAGGATCCCCAGTTTTCCTTTATCTTTCCCATAGGAGGATCGGTTCGAACCTTCCGCATGGAGTAAATGAGACAGGCTTAACATTTCCCAAAATTTGTCCAATCACGCTGCCATGCTGTAACCTTGGCTCACTGGGGTAACCGTGCTCACGCGGGAACTGCGCTCATGTGGTGACCTGCGTCACTGTTGAACCTTTTTCACTGCTGTTAACCTGCTACTCAGCGGTCCCCCGCTGCCATCTGGTGTGGCTGAAAAGTAGAAACCTTTATTAGGCACAGACACCCTCATTTACAGCCATTCCCCCAACCACAACCGGTTGTGAGAGTTGATGATGAGGCACCGTCGTTAAACTAGTGACCGGGTTCCAGCCAATGGAAAGGGTTTTTGGGGCAATCGCAAGGTTTGGGGGTACCACTTGTCTGCCCTTGTCATTCCTTTCTAGAGCTGGTTAAACCGGGTCTGCTCTCTAGTGGCTTTATTCTCCCTTGCTTACCGTGGAGGCCTAATACCTTTTGTTGTACATATGTTTATAGTGTCTACTTCTGTTCAAATTTTGGTGAAGGATAATACAAGTCAAAGTTTTTGCTGTTTTTTTTGGGCCCTTTACACCCGATAAACGGGCCTTTGGGCTCCTGGGTTTAATAGCTGGGACCTCGGCCCTGCTGGCGACCTCTGCCACTGGGGTAAACTGCTGCTCATGCTTGTAGGGAAAAATTCAATAATAGGAGTAGGAGGGAGTATATAGTCAATATTTCATTGCCGGCTATTGTTAAGGGGGTTGTCAAGCCCCGCTATTCCCGGGCCTTTTTTCCCCACCCCGAAAGTGATAGTTTGACGCCGCTGCTTTTAAGGGGGAGCAGCTCCCGCTACCTTTCCCCCCCTTCCCCCCCCCCCAAAGGGGAGGTGGGGCCCGTCCAAACAGTATCACTAAATCAACTCCCAACCTCGGAAAAAAATGCCTGCCTTGTTTCTAGGGATTTAAATTTGGGTTAAAATTCACTTTGACCCTAATAAACTTTAGGCCTTCGTCTTGCCTAGGTTCTTTTAATAAAACCCCAAAATTTTTAGGGGTTGTCATCATGGGTGATTTCTTAACAGTGGGTAACCCGTTATCTTTCCCCGGGTTCAATTTCAAATTCAAATTCAAATTTTTTTTCTAAAGGTTACAATGCAGTTTTACAGAAATTGGGGTTTTTTTTGGTTTACATTAGAAAAATTTTGATTCAGATGTACAAAAGAATGCTTTGCATGGGTAGGGATTTCGGGGATACTTAGTTTTTTTTCTTAAATTGTAAATATTTCTATAGGGGAAGGGTTTGGGATATGGCTAATGACTAAATTTTTGTGGGGAGACAAGAGGGTACCCCCAAACAAACGAGCAAATGATGGGAGGACTAAAGTCCGGGATTCCTTTTTGGGTTTTTACCCGTGCCCTGATGAAATTTGAGGGCTAACCCCTCATCATTTCAGCGGGAAAGAACCTGCTTTTTGTCTCGGGATAGAATACTCAAGGGTTACTGTGAAAACGAACCAGTGGGTTGTAACCAAAAACCCGAGACCCCCCCCCCCCATCACAAATTTCTACATTTAACAACACTCGTGTCACCCCCCAACACCCCTATATATATTACTTTAATTCATTTTATTATATTTTTCAATTTTTCATTTTTTTAAATGTAATTATTATTTATATTTAAAAAATGTTTTTATATTTTCTAAATTAATAAGGTTTAAATTTTTTCTTTATTATTCTTTTTCATTCACAATTTTTAGGGAACCCCCTTTTAAAACTGCTAATTGTTAAACTGATTAAATTTACAATGGCGACCTTCCCCGGATTAACTCTACTGAACAAGACACTCCATCCAATCTAAAAAAAATTCACCCCATCCACAGCAGTTCCCCACCATATTCATTTCTAAAGTAGGACTACATACAGGATTTAAAAATTTTATTGGAGTCTCAATTTATTTAAGCAAAATCAAGGCAAAGTACTAGTTTAATTTTCCATCTATTTTGTGTACTTGAAAAACCTTTTAAGATTAGATCAGGCCCAAAAATTTTTAGGGCCCCAAATTTTTTTTTTCAGCTCAAATTAGGGCCCTTTTCATTTTATTTGTTGGTAAAGGGATGGGAATGGGCCCCCTTTATTTTGTTTGTGGGAGGGCAAGAAACCCTTTTTGTTTTTAAATTAAAAAACATATTGTTTAAAATTGAAGAGGGGTCGAGCCCTCTGGTTTATTTATGTTTTAGGGGGAGCAGGAATTGAACCCCCCGTTTTCTTAAAACCCTTTTTATTTCCCTGATAGTTTAAAATTATTCTTTCAAGTAGGATAATACCGTTTTTAAAGAATGCTGGAAGTAAGTTGGAATAAAGGGAAAAAAATTTTGAAACTTTCATTTGCTGATTGGGAAAAACTTGAAAGAGGAAATTGAGAGAGAAAGAAAGAAGAAAGGGAAAAAAGAGAAAAGGAGAGAAGAGGAAAAGAAAAAAAGAAGGAAAGGAAGGAGAGAATTGAAAGAGAAAAAAAAAGGGGGGGTGGGGGGGGGGAAAAAGAGGGGGGGGGAGGGTAGAAGAGTGAGGAGAACAAGAAAACAAATTAAAAAGAGAAAGAAAAGACAAAAAGGGAACTGAGGAAAACTTTAAAAAAGGAGGAGAAGCTAAGGTACGTGAGGGCATTTTTAAATTAGAGACTTAGGAAAGAGAAAGATAAGGAAGGAAAAAAAAGCAGAGAAGTAAAAAACCAGGAAAGGTTAATAGAGAGGAAAAGAGCAGGAAAAGGAATTGAGGGAAAAAAAAATTTTTAAAACAAAACTTTTAAAAGGGGAAGGAAAAGGACGGGAAATTTTAAAAATTTCTCCCTTAAGAGGGGGGGGGAAAAATTAACTTTTTTGAAAAACCCAATTGGAAGGGGCTGAAAATGGGGCCGGGAGGAATTTTTTTCACACCTTAATTTATCCCTTCCAGGTACATAAATTATAAATATAGAAAATCCAAAAATACCCTTTTTGGAAAATTTGGTTGCCCCTTCACCGGGAGAATTTTATTCGGTAAAACCTTTTTTGTTCAAATTTTGGAGGATTCAAATTTTAATTATAACCTTTGAAAAAGGGCAATTTTCCCACCCTATCAAAAAAACACAAAAATTAACCCTTTAAAAGGGGGAAAATTTAGGTGCACCTTAGGGGCCAAATTTCAAAAGACATATTCAAACCCCCGGGGTTTCGACTTGAAAAAAAGTCAGTGGGAAAGTTAAAAAGAATTTTTTTAGGGTAATTTGGTTGTTTTTAAGGGCTAACCCCGTTTTTCCTTTTAAAATCCAAAAATTTTAAATTTTTAAAACGTAAAAACCAAAGCTGAGGAATTTGGCTAAGTTCACCTTTTCGAGCCCATCAATTTTTTATAACTAAAAGGGTTTCCCAACTTAAGAATCATTTCCCTTAAACCAAAAACTCTGGGGTAAAACTTTTTAAATCCTGTTTTAAAATTTTTGGTTTTTAACCTTTTAACTCCCCAATTTTTCCTCTAAGGAAGTAAAAGGTGGATTTTTCTGAAATTGCCCCTTTATTCATTTTTTATTTTTTTTTTATTACAAATTTACAAATGAGACAAAAAAATCCGATAAAGGGGTTTTCCCCATTTTAAAGAAACATTTTCCCGGGTTTAAAAAAAAACTAACTTTGTCCGTAAAACATTTTCCAGATCTTATAAAGCAAATGGTTCAAAAAAAGGTTTGTTGAGCGGGACTTTTTAAAAAAAATTCTTTGTGGATTTTAAAAAATTAAAAGGGGTTTTTTTTAAAATTTTTTTAAGTTGAAACTTTAAAAATTCAAATTTTATTATTATTTATTTATTTTTTTTTGAGGAAATGTCAAAAAACGAAATTTTTTAAACAGATGCTTTTTTTTTTTCTAAAGAATTAGATTTGGGCCTTTTTTGGGTTTTTTTCTAGGTTAATGGAGAAAAGGAAATCAAAAGTACGTCCTTTTAGGCAGTGTTTTTATTTCAAAGGAATGTTTTAGGGGGGGGGTAATTCAGAGAATGAGTAATTTTAAAGGGAATTAAAAATAAAAAGGGGTTTTTTTTTGGGGTTTTGGGTTTTTAAATTTGGTGGGTTTTGTTAGAAACATTTAATACCCTTTTGGGTTTAGTTTGATTTTTGTTTTGAGATGACTTTAGGGAGTTGGGGAAATAAAGGGGGGATAAAAGGGGTTTGGGAACCAATCCCCCCTATGTCCCCGAATTTTTAAAAGGTGAAGACACCCCCACAAATATTGTGCCAAGCCCCCCTTTCCCCTTTTTGCCCCAAAAAAAATAACATAAGTGCCCCCCGAATAATAGTGCCCAAGAATAAAATGAAAGAAATTAATATGTGAAATCCCTAAATTGCCCCCAACCCCCACTTTTGAAGCCCAAAACCCCCCACAAACTTGGGGGCCCAAGCCACACCCTCCCCACTCTGCTTTTTCCCAAACCACACCCTCCCCACTCTGCTGCCCAAGCCCCACCCTCCCCCACTTGTGGAAAAACGCTGCCCAAGCCACCCCCCAACACCCCCCAACCACCCCCCCCCTGGCCCCCAACCACCCCCCCCTCTCCCCCTGGCCCGGGCCCACCCCCCACCACGCCCCCAAACCCCCCCTCCCCACCTTTTGCCCCAAAAAAACCCCCCCCCAACTCTGCCCAAGCCCACCTCCCCACTCTGGGCCCCCCCACACCCTCCACACACTGCTCCCTCCCACCTTCCCCCCAACTGCTGCCCAAGCCACACCCCTCCCACAAATATGCGCCCAACCACCCAAAACCCACTTTGAAGAATCCCAACTACTGCCCAGCCACACCCTCCCACATACTGCGCCCCAAGCCACAACCCCCCTCCCAACCCCCTCGCCCAAGCCACACCCTCCCCACACTCTGGCGCCCCCACCCCTCCCACCCCGACCCCCCCTTTGCCCCCCAAACCACCCACCCCAACCCCCACACTATGCTGCCCCAAGGCCCCCCCTCCACAACTGCTGCCCCACACCCCCCACACTACTGCCCAACCCAAAACCCCCCCCACACTACTGGCTGGCCCAACCCCCCCTCCAAAAACACGGCTGCCCAACCCACCCTCCCACACTACGCTTCCCGGGGACACCCCACTGCGCCCAAGCCCCACCCCCACACACGCTGCCCCCGGGCCCACCCCCTCCCACACTACGCTGCCAAGGCCACACCCACCCCCTACTGTGCCCCAACCACACCCTCCCACATCTAACTCAAAGCCAAAACCCAAACCCTCCCCACTACTTGGGGCCCCTGCCCAAACCACCCCCCCACACTCTGCGCCCCAAGCCCCACCCCCCCACAACGCCCCAAGCCCCCCCCAAAACCACTTCTGCCCCCCAAGGGCCCCAACCCAACCCCACGTCTGCCCAAAAGCCACACCCTCCCACACTACTGCTGCCCACCCACACCGCCCAACCCCCTACTTCCCCACCCCAACCCCCCACATACTGTGCCCAAACCACACCCTCCCCCACATGCTGCCCAAGCCCCAACCCTCCCCCACTACTGCTTCCCAAGCAAAAACCCCCCAATACTGCTGCCCAAGCCCCACCTCCCACACTACGTGCCCAAGGGGCCCCACCCCCCCACCTACTTGCCCGCCCCAACCCCCCCCTACGCTGCCCTTGCCAACCCTCCCACCACTACTGCTGCCAGGGCCCCACTACTGCTGCCCAAGCCTCCCCCACACTACTGGCCCAAGCCACACTACTCTGGCCCCAAAACCCCACCTTCCACACTCTGCTGCCCAAGCCCCCCCACTATGCTCCCAAACCAACCTCCCACACTACTGCTGCCCAACCACACCTCCCACATATGCGCCCAAGCCCCAAACCCCCCCCCAAATTTCTTAGGCCCCAATCCCAAATTTTTGTCCCCCAAAAAATATCTCCCAAGCCAATTCTGAAAAATACCCTTCCCCCCCAATGTGCCCAAGACCTAATGCGCCCCCAACCAATACCGTGCCCCCCACCATGCTTCCCCCAAGCCAATCTCGGAAACCAATGGTGGGGCCCAAGAACTAATGGGGCCCAAGGACCTCCTGGGGTCCCAAAGGGGACCTAAGTGAAGCCCAAAACTCCAAACCTCGGGGCCCGGAAGGGGTTGCCCAAGAAACCCAAAATTCCCCAAAAAATAGGGGCCCAAGGGCCTTGGGTGCCCAACCAATATGTGGGGGGAAGGGGAAAGGGAAAAGGGGGGGAAAAAAAACCAAGGGGGCCCCAAGCCCCAAACGTGGAAAAAGGGCCCAATTTTCCCCAAGGGCCTAATGGCCCCAAGCCCCTTGGGAAGGGAAAACCCCCAAATTCCCTTACAATTAAAATCGGGGAAAATTTTCCGGGGAAAAAATTTCTTTTCCCCCAAGGTTTTTTTTAAAAACCTGGGCCTCAAAGTGGTTTTTGAAGATTCCGGTAAAGTTGGGGGGAAAAAAAAGGGGGGGTAAAGGGAAAAATTGAGGGCCGGAAAGGGGGCGTAAAATTAAAGGGGGGCCCCGGGTACCCTGAGGTTTTTCCCGGAATTTTCGGGGACCCCGGAGCCTTCCTTTTTTAAAACCGTTGATTTTTTTTAAACCTTTTTTTTGGACCTGATTTTTCCCCCTTTTGGAAAAATCATTTGGTTCGCTGGGTTGGCAGATGCCTCGGTCATGGGATCTGTTGGTAACTCCAGTTAAATCCCATATCTACCAATTAGCTGCAGCTAACATAAGACGTTGTGGGTATGACTGGACTTACCTGGGTTGTAACTGACCCAATTTTCCCTATCTTGTTATAGGGGAGGTTTAATGACCCCGATATCATTGCCTTGGGTAGGCTGCTACAGATGCGTAGTTATATTGTCCTCACTAGTAAAGCATCAGTCACTTTAATACCATTCGTTATTCACGGTAGGGAGATATTCTGTCCCTTTGTTTACACCTGAGTACACACCGAGAAACACATGTTAACACACACTTTATCGTGATTTATACCGCGGATCATCATACTCGTGTTTGTTTGAAGAATGAGGGGAGACCTGATCGAAGTGTATAAGTGGAAGATGGGTATTAATAAAGGGGATATTAATAAGGTCTTGAGGATGTCTCTCCAAGAGAGAACCCGCAGTAATGGATTTGAATTGGAGAAGTTTAGATTTAGAAAGGACATAGGAAAGTATTGGTTTGGAAGTAGGGTAGTTGATGAGTGGAGCAGTCTGCCTAGTTGGGTTGTTGAGGCTGGGACTTTGGGTAGTTTCAAATCTGGGTTGGATAAGTACATGAGTGGGAGGGGTTGGATTTGAGAGGGACTTTCACATCAGAGCTTATTTCTTGGGTGGCATTGAAAATTGGGTTGGGCAAATGTTTTGTTAGTGGGATGAATTGTAAAGGACCTGCCTAGTATGGGCCAGCAGGCCTCCTGCAGTGTTCCTCCTTTCTTATGTTCTTAAATTTCCTAGTGGAGAGTGATAGTATTTCAGAGTTTACCGCACAAGTTCATTGTCTTTGTTCTCAATGGAAGATTTTTGTGACGTATGTACACTCGGAGTCCTGAAGTCAGAGTGGCTGGCCGCTTTGTGGGGCGTCCTACAGTTACTTGTACCCACAAAGGGAATGCTGATCTCAGCTTTACAGACATTCCTGCTATACATTCTAACAAAGATTAACACAAGAGGGTTGTTTCCTGTTGTTTGGCCATGGGATAATAGTTATAATGCCCCTGACTTGCAGACTAAGTGGAGCGCTGTGGGTAAAGAACAGTTACTCCAGGTTTAACTCTTGTTGTGTAGGTGCTAAGATATTCTAGCAAGGAGAGAGACATGCATGGTAACGTCTGGCACCCATGTCTTTAATAAGCTCTTGTGGGAATAAGGAAGTCGTAGTCCAGTAGCCCGAGAGAACTAAGCCCCTCAGAGGGCTGACGACTACCCCCATCCCTCTCTTTAAACTGGAGAATTTTCTCCACACTCGGGGGTGGGCGAAGTTCACCCTAGGTGAACTATTCATCCCTTAACATCATTTTGATTGTCTCACTCGCCACCACTGCTGATTCTCTTTTCTTAATAACTTAGTCTGTGGGGTTTCTGAGAATCAGTAAGTTCGCTTTCAACACTGTGTAATTCTAACGGCATTAGTTTATCAATTGTCCGCTTATTCACTACATCTTTGCTCAAAACTTCAACTGTTTTGATGGTTCCATTTGCATCAGAATGGATGGTCACTGTTTTTCCAAGAGGCCATCGAGACCTTGGACCATCATTATCAATAATTACTCTCTCACCAGGTTTTAAGGACGAATGGTTTTCAGGAACTCCAGCTCCATAGAAGAGTTTTCTCAGTGAGGTGAGATAGTCTCCTGGCCAAATTTTCTCCCAAAGTTCAGTCACTTTATTGAGGCGTTTGAATTTACATCTGAGTTGCTCAGGTTCGAGATAAGTAGGATCCTCCATGATCTCTTTATCATTCATAGGAGGATCTGGTTCGAACCTTCCGTCATGGAGTAAATGAGACAGGCTTAACACTTCCAAATTGTCCAGATCACTGCTGCTCACTGCTGGTAACCTGCTGCTCACTGCTGGTAACCTGCTGCTCACTGCTGGTAACCTGCTGCTCACTGCTGGTGACCTGCTGCTCACTGCTTGTAACCTGTTCACTGCTGTTAACCTGCTACTCACTGCTGGTAACCTGCTGCTCACTGCTGGTGTGGCATGCAAGAGTACGTAACCTTTATTAGGCACATGTACACACCCTCATTTACAGGCCATCTCCCCCAACCAGCAAACCAGGTTGCTGAGAGTTGATGATGAGGCACCGTCGTTCAACTAGTGACCAGGTTCCAGCCAATGAGAAGATGGTTTTGGCAATCGCAGAGGTTATGTGGGTACCACTCTGTCTGCCCTTGTCATTCCCATTCTAGAGCTGGTTGAAGCACGGTCTGCTCTCTAGTGGCTTCTATTCTGCCTTGCTTACCGTGGAGTGCACTAATACCTATTGTTGTACATAGTGTATATAGTGTACATACTTCTGTTCTAAATTGGTGAAGGATAATACAAGTCAAAAGTTTTCTGCTGTGTTTATTTTGCTCCCTTTACACCCAGGATAACAGGCCTTTGGGACTCCTGGGTTGTAATAGCTGGTGACCTGCTGCTCACTGCTGGCGACCTGCTGCTCACTGCTGGTGAACTGCTGCTCACTGCTTGTGAGGGAAAAGTTCAATAGATAGGAGTAGAGAGGGAGTATATAGTAACAATAGTTTCATTGCCGGCTACTTGTTAAGGTAGGGTTAGTCAAGCTCCCGCTATTCCTGCCTTTTTTCCCCCACCCCGAAAGTGATAGTTTGACTGCCGGCTGCTTGTTAAGGTAGGGTCAGTCTAGCTCCTGCTATCCCTTCCCCTCCTTCCCCCCCCCCGAAAGGTGACGTGTGGGGCTCCGGTCCAAACAGTAATCACTAGACTCACAGCTCCCAACACTACTGTAAGTACATGCCTGCCTTGTATTCTAGTGGATTTATTGGTTGAAAGCTTCACTTTTGACCAATAATAAACTTAGTCCTTTCAGTCTTGCTCTAGGTTGACTGTTGTAATAATCACCACATCTTTTAGGTATTGTACTTATCATGGAGTGATTTCTTAAGCAGTGGGTAACCTGTCTATCTTTCCAGCTTGGATTCAATTCAAATTCAAATTCAAAGTTTATTCTCTATAAGGATTACAATGCTGAGTTTACAGAAATTTGGTTATTGTTTGGTTTACATGTAGTAAAATTGTGATTACAGAGTGTACCACTAGAATGCTTAGCATGGCTAGGCATTTCGGGCATACTTAGTTTTATTCTTAATTGTAAAATATTACAAATTATGAGGTAAGTTGGTATTATGGCTAAGTGACTAAATACTAGTTTGTGAGGATGACAGAGAGGGTCACCTGCCAATCAACGAGCAGAACTGATGGAGATGGACTAACGTCCTGAGACTTCCCCTTTATGGATTTAATTACCTGTGCACCTGTATGAAATTGCAGGACGTAACCCCTCATCATTGCAGCGGTAAAGAACCTGCTTTCCTGTCATCGGGATAGAATACTCAAGGCTATACTGTGAAGAACGAACCAGTGGGTTGTAACCAACACCTGAGACCCCCCCCCCATCATCAGCAATTGCTACGATTTCAACAACACTCAGTGTCACCAACACCAGACACCCCTATATATATTAGCGTTGAATTCAGTTATCATTTATATTTTTCATTTTTCATTTTCTTTAGTGTAGGATTAATATTTCATATTTAAGTGTTTTATATTTTCTATATAATGAAGTGTTTATGTTTGTCTGTTATTATTTCTTTTTCTATTCACTAATTTTCCTGAGGAGGAGCCAGCCTTGGTAATACTGTCTGAAGTTGTTACAGGGCTGAGTAAGCCTTCACAAGTGGCGACCTTGCCAGGATCAAACTCTACTGAATCAAGATTCAACTCCATCTCGAATCTACCATTGGAACTTCAACACCGCATACCACAGACAGTTACCACCAGCCATGAGTAATCATTCTCTATGGTAGGACTACAGTACAGGTATTTAAAAGATTTGGTGATTGTTAGTCTCAATTTATTGTAAGTCAAGTCAAGGCAGGAATACTAGTTAATTCTGCCATCTATTTTTGTGTGAGCTTGAAACACTTTGGAGGATTAGACTCTAGGGACCCGAGATTTTCCAGTGACAATTTGTTTCATTCAGCTCTATTATATCAAGGGAACTGTCATAGGACACTCTTGATTTGTTGGTGAGAAGATTGGATGGTCAAGTGACCCCATTCTACTTACTGTTTGCTCGGAGCCGGCATAGAACCCTTCGTTTTAATTAATACATATTGTTTAATTGAAGTAGGGATCGAGCCCTCTGGTTTATTTATAGTTTGAGCGGAGCAGGAATTGAACCCTCCGTTTTCTTTAATACCCGTTTCATTTCCCCTGATAGTTTAAGTTATTCTTGCAAGTATGGATGAATACCAGTTTTAGATGAATGCTGGAAGTAAGTTAGGAATAACAGGGAAAAATTTAGAATCTTTCATTAGTGCTAAGATCCAGGAAAGACTTGAAAGAGAGAGAATTGAGAGAGAAGAAAGACAGAAAGGGAAAGAGAAGAAGAAAAGGAGAGAGAGAGAATAGAAAGAGAAGAAGGAAAGGAGAGAGAGAGATTGAAAAGAAAAAGAAAAAGGAGAGAGAGAGAAGTGAGAGAGAAATCCAAGAAAGACAGTTAGAAAGAGAGAGAGAAGACAAAAAGGAGCGTGATAGACTTGATCGTGAGGAGAGAGCTAGAGTACGTGAAGAACAAGTTAAATTAAGAGAACTTGAGGAAAGAGCAAAGGATAGGGAACATGAGGAACAAGCTAAAATACGTGAGGAGCAAGCTAAGGTACGTGAGGAACAGGTTAAATTAAGAGAGCTTGAGGAAAGAGCAAAGGATAGAGAAGTTGAGGAAAAAGCTAGAGAATGTGAGGAAAAAGCCAGAGAACTTGAGTTAATAGAGAGAGAAAAGGATCGCGAGCTCGAAAAATCTCGCCTTGAATTAGAGAATAAAAAGTTAACTTTTACACAACAACAATTAGAGGAAGGAGTAATGGAACATCGTGCAGTCAGTGCACATATTCCAACACCTAATTTACCTCCCTTCACAGAGGGGGAAGACATAACTTCATACATTATCAGGTTTGAAAATACCGCTACCCTCTGTGAATGGCCTGCTGACACCTGGGCTACCAGGTTAGGAATTTTATTTTCTGGTACAGCCTTGAATATCTATGCAACTTTGTCGCAGGATATCATATGTAATTATAACCTACTGAAGAAGGCAATCCTTAAAGCATATCAAAAAAACACAAATTCTTACAGGAAAGATTTCAGGTATGCCACCTTACAGCCGGGCCAGAACTTTCAGCAGTTACAGGTAACACTCTTTCGTTTGTTCGACTTTTGGATAGAGAGTTCAGGAATTGATCACAGTTATGAATCTCTTAGAGACTTCATGTTGCTGACCAGTTTCCCGACAGCTCTTCCTCACCAGATACGAACATTCATTAGAGAACGTAACCTGATTAAAGCTGAGGGAAATTGCTGAGGCTGCTGACCTGTATGCTGAGGCTCACAATTTCTATAAAGACCTAAAGGGATCGAACCCTAAGGCAAGGGTTCATCAGACCTTAGAAATCAAAGCCTCTAGTGGAAAGTAAAATGACTTCTTTTATTCCTGTTTGTAATTGTGTGGTGTTAAGGGACATAAACGTCCAGATTGTCCTTCTAAGAAGGTCCAAAAAGTTGGAAGATGTTTTAAAGACTGTAATAACCAAGCACACCTTCTGTTCAGGAACAGTTAATGGACTTAATGTATCTACCATTTTACGAGACACTGGATGCAATGTATAGTAATTTCTGATAAGCTGTTCCCTAATCTTAAAGAAACTCATTCTCTGCTAAAACTTTCAGACTACTTGGGCCGTACAGACACTTTTCCTACCATCCGTTGATCATTAGGTCTAAATGGTTCACAGGTTGGTCTGAAGCCGTACTAGCTCCCATCACTTCTTGCTCGTACTAATAGGTAATGTAAAAGGTGGCATTCTTCCTTCTGAGGTTGCCTTTCATTCATTTTATTTATTTATTTTATTTATTTACAATTTGAGCATACATACAGAGTACAAAAAAAATACAGATAAAGCACATCCAAAGCCACTTATACTATGCAAAAGCATTTCGGGCTGGCTTAAAATTAACTAAGCAATGATGAAATCAGTGATAAAACATTAATGTAAACAGATAACTATAAAGCACAAATGAGTATTACAAAGACAGGTCATATGGTTGCATGCATTGTTGTACTTCATAGAATGGAGTATTCTGTTAGGTTAGTGTATTAAAAAAAAATAAAGTAAAATTGGGAGGGAAAATTTTTTTTTATAATTTTGGGGAAAATTAAAAAATATAAACAGAGGTGGACAAAGACGGGATGTTTTCCAGAGATGGGACACAGACACAAGAGGTCACAATTGGAAGTTGAAGACTCAGATCTGGCAATCAAAGGATGTTGGAAAGTATTGCTTCACATCATAGAGTGTCAGGCCATGGAATAGCCTAGAAAGTGATGTGGTGGAGGCAGGAATCCATATATAGTTTTAAGGGCGAGGTATGATGAAGCACATCAGAGGCAGGAGAAAAAGAGAGGACCTAGTCTAGCAACCACGAAGAGCGGGCCAGAGCTGTGAATCGATCCCATCAACCACAAATAGGCGTGAGACCAAATAGGCGAGTTACACACACACACACACACCAAATACACACACACACACACACACACACAAACACAAACACAACACACACACACACTCCACATACAACACACCCACACACTCTCCCACATACCACACACACACACATACAATACACGCACTCTGCGCCCACGCACAACACCCACACACTGCTCCATGTACAACACCCACTCACTGCCACGTACAACGACTAACGCACTCGGCAACGTACAACCCCCGCACATCATGCCAATGTACAACACCAATCAACACTCTGCCACATACAACACCCACACACTCCCACGTACAGCACCCAACACTGTGCCACGTACAACAACCCACAGACTCTGCCAACGTAACAAACGCCACACACACTGCCACATACAACACCCACGCACTCCCACTACAACACCCACACTGCCAGTATCTAACAGCTAAAACACACTCTGCACGTACAAACACCCACACACTCTGCCACGTACAACACGCCACTACACTCTGCCACGTATAACACCCACACACTCTGCCAATGTGCAACTCACACCCACACTACGATCAACGAACAACACCCACAGACTCTGCCACGTACAAAGCCCACACACTCTGCACGTACAACACCCACGCACTCCCCACGTACAACCACCCACACTCCCACGCACAACACCCACGCACACCCACGTCCCAACACCCACGCCACGTTCCCACGTACAACACCCACACTGCCACATACAACACCCACGCACGGTCCATGCACAACACCCAAGCATTCCCACGTACCAGCACACCAACACTGCACCGTACAACACCCACGCACATCCACGCACAACCCCACGACTCCCACTGTACAACACCCATCACTCTGGCCACGTACAACACCCACCGCACTCTCACGCAAACGCCCACGCACTCCCACCACAACACCCATGCACTCCCACGTACAAACACCCATGCACTCCCACGCACAAACAACCCACAGCACTCCCACGTACAACACCACACTCCCACGTACAAACACACCCACGCACTCTGCCACTTACAAAACGCACCACTCGCACGTACACACTCACGCACCTGCCACGCACAAACCCACGCACTCTGCCACGTACAACAACCACGCTACCTCACGTACAACACCCACGCACTCTGGCCCCCGTACAACACTCACGCGGCACTCTGCCACGGTACCAACACCACGCACTCTCCCAGGTACAACACCACGCACTCAGCCACGTACAAACACCCACGCACATCTTCCACGTACAACACTCACGCACTCTTGGCCACGTACAACACCACGCACTCTGGCCACGTACAACACCCACGGCACTCTGCAGCGTACAACACCCACGCACTGCTGCCACGTACAACACCCACGCAATCTGCCACGTACAACACCCACTGCACTTTGCCACGTTCAAACACCCACGCACTCTGCCACGTACTGACACACCACGCACTCTGCCACTAACAACACCCCACTAGCACTCTGCCACTACAACACCCACGCACTCTGCCACGTACAACACCCACGCACTCTGCCACTTACAACACTCACGCACTCTGCCACGTACAACACCCACGCACTCTGCCCCACTACAAACACTCACGCACTCCTGTCCATGTACAACACCCACGCACTCTGCCACGTAACAACAACCCAACGCACCTCCAACGTAAAACCCCTCGCACATCTGCCCGTTACAACACTCACGCACTCTGCCACGTACAACACCCACGCACTCTGCCACGTACAACACTCACGCACTCTGCCACGTACAACACCCACGCACTCCCACGTACAACACCCACACTCCCACGTACAACACCCACGCACTCTGCCACGTACAACACCCACGCACTCTGCCACGTAAAACAACACGCACTCTGCCACGTAACAACACACCACACTGCACTCTGCCAACTTACAACACACACCACTCTGCCACGTAAAACCCCCACGCACTCTGCCACGTACAACACTCACGCACTCTGCCATGTACAACACCCACGCACTCTGCCACGTACAACACCCACGCACTCTGCCACGTACAACACCCTCGCACTCTGCCACGTACAACACTCACGCACTCTGCCACGTACAACACACCACGCACGCTGCCACGTTCAGAACACGCACAACACTCTGCACACGTAACAACACCCACCGCACTCCCTCCCACGTACAACACCCACACTCCCCGCCCCCCCCCGTAACACAACCCACGGCACTCTGCCACGTACAAAACAAGCCACGCAACGTACTAGCCACGTACAAGCACTCACGCACTCTGCCTACGTAACAACACCCACCCTTCTGCCACGTACAACACCCACGCAACTCTGCCACTACAACACCCTCGGCACTCTGCACAACAACACTCACGCACTCTGCCACGTACAACACTCACGCACTCATGCCCACTATCAAGCAAACCCTCAGCTGCACTCTGCCATCCATACAACACCCACTGCACACTCACATACAACACCCTGAAACACCACAACGCACTCTGCCACGTACAACACCCACGCACTCTGCCAGGTACAACACCCAACGCAACTCTGCCACGTACAACACCACGCTCTCTTCCAAGTACAACACACTCACGGCACTCTGCCACGTTACAATACCCACGCACTTCTGCCACGTACAACACCCACGCACTCTGCCACGTACAACACCCACGCACTCTGCCACGTACAACACCCACGCACTCTGCCACGTACAACAACACCACGCAACTTTGCCACGTACAACACCCACGCACTCTGCCACGTACAACACCCACGCACTCTGCCACGTCCAACACCCACGCACCTCTGCCCACTTACAACACTCACGCACTCTGCCACTACAACACACCACGCACATCTGCCACTTACAAACTCACGCACACTGCCACGTACAACACTCACGCACTCTGCACGTACAACACCCAAGCACATCTGCCAACGTACAACACTCACGCACTCTGCCACGTAAACACTCAACGCACACTGCCTACGTACAACACATTCGACGGCACTCCCACGTAACAACACCCACGCACTTCACTTCTGCCACTTACAACACCCACATAGCACTCTGCCACGTACAAACACCCACCCACTCCTGCCACGTACAACACCCTCGCACCTGCCACGTAACAACACTCAAATGCACATCTCTGCCACGTACAACAACCCACGTGTACTCTGCCACGTACCACACTCACGCACTCTGCCACTTAACAACACTCCACGCCACTCTCCCACGTACAACACCCCACACTCCCACGTACAACAACCCACGCACACTGCCACGTACAACACTTACGCACTCTGGCCACGTCAACACTCACGCACTCTGCACTTACAACACCCAAGCAACTCACTGCCACGTACAACACCCCCGCACTCTGCCACGTCAACACCCTCGCACTCTGCCACGTACAACACTCACGCACGCTGACCACGGTACAAACACTCACGCACTGCTGCCACCGTTCAACACTCACGCCCTCTGCCACGTACGAACACCCACGAACTCTGCCAACGTACAAAAACACCCACGCCACTCTGCACTACAACACCCACGCGACTCCTGTCCACGTACAACACCACGCACATCTGCCACGTACAACACTCATGCACTCTGCCACGTACTAACAACCACGCACTCGCACGTACCACACCCACGCTACTCTGCCCCGTCAACACCCAACGCACCTGCCACTTACAACACCACACGACACTCTGCCCCCTACCACACCCCCGCATCTCCCTGCCACGTATCCAGAAACCCCAGGGGACGCACACTGCCACGTACAACACCCACGCACCTCTGCCACGTACAACACCCACGCACTCTGCCACGTACAACACCCACGCACTCTGCCACGTACAACACCCACGCACTCTGCCACGTACAACACCCACGCACTCTGCCACGTACAACACCCACGCACTCTGCCACGTACAACACCCACGCACTCTGCCACGTACAACACATCACCCACGCACTCTGCACGTACAACACCCACGCACTACTGCCACGTACAACACCCACCGACAGTTCAGTCTGCCACGAACCACAACCCACGCACTCTGCCACGTACAAAACACCCACGGGCACCGTTCTTTTGGGGCCCACGTACAACACCCACGCACTCTGCACGTACAACACCACACGCACTCTGCCACCGTACAACACACACGCACTCTGCCACGTACAACAACCCACGCACTCGGCACGTACAACACTCATGCACCTCTTACCAACGTCAGCAAGCACCCACCGCACTCCTGCCACGTACAACACCACAGCACTGCCCACGTAGACAACACCCTCGCTCCTGCCACGGTACAACACCCTCGCACTCTGCACGTACAATAACCCCCACCGACACTGCCACTTACAACACACCCACGCACTCTGCGCGACAGTACAATCACCCACGCACATCTGCCACCCGTACCCACTCACCTCGCACTCTGCCACGTAACAACACTCACGCACTCTGGCCACGTACAACACTCACGCACCTGCCACGTTCAAAATCACCCACGCACTCTGCCACGTACAACCACCACACGCACTCTGCCAACTACAAACCCCACGCACTATGCCACGTAACAACACCACGCACTCTGCCAGGTACAACACCCCACGCACTCTGCCACGTACAACACCCACGCTCTTCCGTACAACACTCACTCACTAGAAAAGTCTGGCCACGTACAAACACCCACACGATTCTGCCACGTACAACACCCACGCACTCTGCCACCGAACAACACCCTACGCACTCCTGGCCACGAGCAACAACCCACTCACTCAGAACCACGTACAACACCCACGCACTTTGCCACGAAACAGAACACCCACGCACTCTGCCAACAGTACAACACCCACGCACTCTGCCCCACGTAACAACACTCAGGCACTCTGCAAACTTACAACACCCACGCACTCTAGCACGGTACAACACCCACGCACCTCTGCCACGTAACAACACCCTCAGCACTCTGCACTTACAACTCTCACGGCACTCTGCCACGTACA
This sequence comes from Cherax quadricarinatus, assembly GCF_026875155.1. Taxonomy (NCBI): domain Eukaryota; kingdom Metazoa; phylum Arthropoda; class Malacostraca; order Decapoda; family Parastacidae; genus Cherax; species Cherax quadricarinatus. The sequence goes on along the minus strand of NC_069404.1, from coordinate 3,347,739 downwards.
ACAACCACGCACTCTGGCCACTTACAACACTCCACGCACTCTTGGAACTGCCATGCGGGGGTGTTTGGCGCGGTTGAGTGGAGGAGGGGGTAAGGGTTTGCGGAGCGTACAACACTCAGACGCAACTCTGCCCACGTACAACACCCACGCACTCTGCCGAACGTACAACACTCACGCACTCTGGCCACGTCAACACCACGAACTCTGCCACGTACAACCTCACGCACTTTCTGCCACGTCAAACACCCTCGCACCATCTGCACTACAACACCCACGCACTCTGCCATCGATACAACACCCCCGCACTCTCTGCCACGTAAAACACCCTCCACTCTCTGCCACGTAACAACACTCACACACTCAGGCCGTAACAACACCCACGTACTCTGCCACGTCACACAACACTCACGCACTCTGCCACGTACCACACCCCCACTTCCCACGTACAACACCCACACTCCCACGTACCAACACCCACGGCACTCTGCCACGTACAACACCCACGCACTCGAGCCACGTTAACAACACTCACGCACTCTGCCAACGTACAATCTACCCACGCACTCTGGCACGTTACAACACCCACGCACTCTGCCAGAGGGGCGGGGTGGGGGGGGGGTCAGGGGGGGGGGGGGGGGGGGGGGGGGGGGGAGGGTGGGGGGGGGGGGGCGGTACCACACCCAAGCACTCTGCCACGTACAACACCCACGCACTCTGCCACGTACAACACCCACGCACTCTGCCACGTACAACACTCACGCACTCTGCCACGTACAACACCCACGCACTCTGCCACGTACCACACCCACGCACTCTGCCACGTACAACACCCACGCACTCTGCCACGTACAACACCCACGCACTCTGCCACGTACAACACCCACTCACGTCTGCCACGGAACAACACTCACGCTCATCTGGACCACGTACCAACACCCACTGCACTCTCAACGTACAACACTCCACGCACTCTGGCCACTAAGCAACACCCACGCCTCTGCCACGTTCAACACCCACGCACTCTGCCACGTACAACACCCACGCACTCTGCCACGTACAACACCCACGCACTCTGCCACGTACAACACCCACGCACTCTGCCACGTACAACACCCACGCACTCTGCCACCGTACAACACCCAACGCACGATCTGTCCACGTACACACTCCCGCACTCTGCACGTACAACACCCACGCACTCTGCCACGTACAACACCCACGCACTCTGCCACGTACAACACCCACGCACTCTAGTCTAGTATTGACATATCATGAATGGACTTCCAGCCTCACCAGATACTCCAACAAAATCATTAAATTTCGCGAGAAGAGACTTCCAGAGCGCCAATATAACTTCCAGAGAGCCAATATAACTTCAGCGCCCAATATAACTCCAAGAGCGCCAATATAACTTCCAGAGAGCCAATATAACTTCCAGAGCGCCAATATAACTTCCAGAGGGCCAATATGGCTTCCAGAGCGCCAATATAACTTCCAGAGCGCCAATATAACTTCCAGAGCGCCAATATAACTCACCGTAAATATGTATTATTAATCTTCAGAGTAAATTTAGAATTATTTTTCATAGAATATACAGATATTTAATGTATTTTTACCTTGAACCTGATGACCTTGTTCACCTAGCAGTAAGTAGGTACCTGGGTGTTAGTTATCTAGCAACTGTTGTCACTGTTTCTTCGTAAGCAGAAAGTAGGTAGCTGGAGGTGTTCAGTTATCTATCAACTGTTGTCACTGTTCTCGTAGCAGTAGGTAGGTACCTGGGTGTCAGTTATCTAGCAACTGTTGTTACTGTTTTCGTAGCAGTAAGTAGGTACATGGGTGTTAGTTATCTAGCAACTGTTGTCACTGTTCTCGTAGCAGTAAGTAGGTAGCTGGGTGTTAGTTATCTAGCAACTGTTGTCACTGTTCTCGTAGCAGTAAGTAGGTACCTGGGTGCTAGTTATCTAGCAACTGTTGTCACTGTTCTCGTAGCAGTAAGTAGGTACCCTGGGTGTTAGTCAGACCCTACAACCTTCCATTGGTGGGTCTGCCTTCTCCCAGCTGCCTCAGCTGTGCTACTTCTTCCCTACCTCCTCAGAAGTCCCTCCGCCCCTAACCTGCCTCAGATGGTACCCTCCCCCCTACTGCCTCAGATGGTCCCATCCCCCCTACCTGCCTCAGATGGTCCCTGCCCCCTACTGCCTTCAGTTTGCTCCTTCCCCCTACCTGCCTCAGCTGCTTCCCTTCCCCCTACCTGCCTCATCTGCTCCCTACCTCCCCCCTATCCTGTCCGCAGCTGCTCCCTCCCCCCTACCTGCCTCAGCTGCTCCCACCCCTAACCTGGGCCTCAAGCTTCTCCCTCCCCCCTACCTTCACATGCTGGTCCCTCCCCCTTTACCTGCCTCAGCTGGTCCCTACCCCCCTACCTGCATCAGCTGATCAATCCTCCTACCTGCATCAGCTGGTTCCTCCCCCCTACACCTGCCTCGAGCTAGTCCCTCGCCCCCCTTCCTGCCTCAGCGTCCCTCCCTTCCCCCTAACGCTTCAGCTGTCCTAAAAATCCCCTTACCCCTACCTGCATCAGCTTTGGTCCCTACCCCGCTACCTGCCCAGCTGGTCCCTACTTTCTTCTGCTGGTCCCTACCCCCCCCCTACCTGCCTCATCTGGTCCCTACCCACCTACCTGCCTCAGCTGGTCCCTAACCCCCCTACCGCCTCAGCTGGTTCCCTTCCCCTACCTGCCTCAGCTGGTCCCTACCCTCTACATGCATCCAGCTGATCCCTCCCCCCCTACCTGCCTTACCATGTGTCCCTCCCCCCTACCTGCATCAGCTGGTCCCCCCCCCTACCTGCATCAGCCGCTCTCCCCCTACCTGCCTATACCTGTTCCATCCCCCTACCTCCTCAGCTGATCCTCCCCCTACCTGAATCAGCTGCTCCCTCCCCCTTATACCTGCCATTACCTGGTCCCTCCCCCTACCTGGCATCAGCTGTCCCTCCCCCCCTAACCAGCATTAGCTGTCCCGTCCCACCCTACCTGCATCAGCTGGCCCTCGAGCGTCCCTTCCCCACGCTACCTGCCTTAAGCTGTCCCTACCCCTTCTCTGCCATCAGCTGGTCTCTACCCCCCTTCCTGCTCAGCTGTCCCTACCCCCCTTCCCATCAGCTGTCCCTCCCCCCTACATGCCTCATCTGGTCCATCCCCCCCCCCGGCCTCACTTGTACAAGGAGTGTGACTCTACTCTCACATAACACAACCTCTATATAACGCACCACCCTCTATAAGAAACACTTTAACCGAAGCCTATCGCACTATTGCGAACCTCTCTGGACTTTATATAAGGCATGTACTGTATGTAAGTCCGTTATATTAACATGTTTTTAAGAGGTGACTTCACCAGAGTGAAGGTGCAACCATCCTGATGTCAGGATAATTATCAACCTCTGAGATATATACGCAATAATATCACATTGATCATGTGCGTATTTCATTCATTACTTCTATGTATAACAATACATGGGTGAGTGTACGTAGTAAGTATATGCACACATAACAAACTCAACGTTGTACATATATATATAACTAATATGATAATAATTTATATATATATATAATATTAATATATATATATATATATTAGAGGGTATAATAAATAGGTAGCTAACACACACTAACGAGTATCTACAACACACACCACAGGTAGCTAACACACAACCACAAGGTAGCTTCACCACAATACCACAAGGTAGCTAACACACACCACTGTAGCTAAACACACACCACTGTACTAACACACACCACTGGTAGCTAACACTCACCACTGGTAGCTAACACAACCACAGTCAGCTAACACGACCCACGGGAATCTAAGCACACACCACAGGTAGACTAACACACACCACTGGTATCTAACACACACCACCAGTGCTAACACACAACCACAGGTAGCTAACACACGTGCCACTGGTAGCTAACACCCGCCACAGGTTAGCTAACACACACCACTGTAGCTAACACACTCCTCTTCGGTACTAACACACACAACAACACTGGTAGCTAACACACACCACTTCGGTAGCTAACACACACACCACCAGTAAGCTAACACACTCCACTGGTAGCTAACACAGACACCACTGAGGTACTAACACACGCCACTGCGGTATTACTAACACACACCACCTGGTAGCTAACACACGCACTGTAGCTAACACACGCCACTGTCGCTAACCACACACACTGGGAGCTAACCACACCACTGGCAGACTAACACGGACCACTGGTAGCTAACACACACCACTGGTAGCTAACCACACCACTTGGTAGCTAACACACACGAATCGCAAGTAGCTAACACACACCACAGGTACTAACACACGCCACTGGTAGCTGAACACCCGCCACTGTAGCTAAACACACACCACTGGAAGCTAACACAAAACGCACTGGTAGCTAACACACACCACATGGTAGCTAACACACAACCACTGGTAGCTAACACACACCACCAGTAGCTAACACACCCACTGGTAGCTAACACACCCCACCGGTAGCTAACACACCCCACCGGCACCTAACACACCCCACTGGTACCAAACACAAACCACCGGTAGCTAAGACACACCACTGCTACCTAATACACACCACAGGTAGCTAACACACACACACCACTGGTACCTAACACACCCCACCGGTAGCTAACACACCCCACCGGTAACTAACACACCTCACTGGTAGCTAACACACACTACTGGTAGCTACCATGCCCCACCGGTAGCTAACATACACCACCGGTAGCTAACACACACCACCGATAGCTAACACACACCACCGGTAGCTAACACACACCACAGGTACCTAACACACCCCACCGGTACCTAACACACCCCACCGGTACCTAACACACCCCACCGGTAGCAAACACACCCCACCAGTAGCTAACACACCCCAACGGTAGCTAACACACCCCACTGGTACCTAGCATACCCCACCGGTAGCTATCACACCCCACCGGTAGCTAACTCACGCCACCGGTAGCTAAAACACCCCACCGGTAGCTAACTCACCCCACCGGTAGCTAACACACCCCACCGGTACCTAACACACCCCACCGGTAGCAAACACACCCCACCAGTAGCTAACATACCCCAACGGTAGCTAACACACCCCACTGGTACCTAGCATACCCCACCGGTAGCTATCACACCCCACCGGTAGCTAACTCACGCCACCGGTAGCTAAAACACCCCACCGGTAGCTAACTCACCCCACCGATAGCTAACACACCCCACCGGTAGCTAACTCACCCCACCGGTAGCTAACACACACCACCGGCAGCTAACACACACCACCGGTAGCTAACACACACCACCGGTAGCTAACACACCCCACCGGTACCTAACATACCCCACCGGTACCTAACACACCCCACCGGTAGCAAACACACCCCACCAGTAGCTAACACACCCCAACGGTAGCTAACACACCCCACTGGTACCTAGCAAACCCCACCGGTAGCTATCACACCCCACCGGTAGCTAACTCACGCCACCGGTAGCTAAAACACCCCACCGGTAGCTAAAACACCCCACCGGTAGCTAACTCACCCCACCGATAGCTAACCAACCCCACCGAGCTAATCACCCCACGGTAGGTAAGGACACCCCACCGGTAGCTAACACACCCCACCGATAGCTAGCACACCCCACCGGTAACTAACACACCCCACTGGTACCTAACACACACCACAGGTAGCTAGCACACACCAATGGTACCTAACACACACCACCGGTAGCTAACACACACTACTGGTACCTAAAACACTCCACCGGTAGCTAACACACCCCACCGGAAGCTAACACACCTCACTGGCACCTAACACACCCCACCGGTAGCTAACACACACCACTGGAACCTACACACCCCACCGGTAGCTAAAACACCTCACTGGCACCTAACACACCCCACCGTTAGCTAACACACACCACTGGCAGCTAACACACACCACCGGTAGCTAACACACCCCACCGGTAGCTAACACACCTCACTGGTACCTAACACACCCCACGGGTGGCTAACACACCCCTCCGGTACCTAATACACCCCAGTGGTACCTAACACACACCACCGGTAGCTAACGCACCCCACCGGTAGCTAACACACCCCACTGGCACATAACACACCCAACTGGTACCTAACACACCCCATCGGTAGCTAACACACCCCACCGGTAGCCAACACACCTCACCGGTAGCTAACACACACTACCGGTAGCTAACATACGCTCCGGTACCTAACAAACCCCACCGGTAGCAAACACACCCCACCCGTAGCTAACACACCCCACCGGTAGCTAACACACACCACCGGTAGCTAACACACACCACCGGCAGCTAACACACACCACCGGTAGCTAACACACACCACTGGTAGCTAACACACCCCACCGGTACCTAACATACCCCACCGGTACCTAACACACCCCACCGGTAGCAAACACACCCCACCAGTAGCTAACACACCCCAACGGTAGCTAACACACCCCACTGGTACCTAGCAAACCCCATCGGTAGCTATCACACCCCACCGGTAGCTAACTCACGCCACCGGTAGCTAAAACACCCCACCGGTAGCTAAAACACCCCACCGGTAGCTAACTCACCCCACCGATACCTAACACACCCCACCGGTAGCTAACTCACCCCACAGGTAGGTAAGACACCCCACCGGTAGCTAACACACCCCACCGATAGCTAGCACACCCCACCGGTAGCTAACACACCCCACTGGTACCTAACACACACCACAGGTAGCTAGCACACACCAATGGTACCTAACACACACCACCGGTAGCTAACACACACTACTGGTACCTAAAACACTCCATCGGTAGCTAACACACCCCACCAGAAGCTAACACACCTCACTGGCACCTAACACACCCCACCGGTAGCTAACACACACCACTGGAACCTACACACCCCACCGGTAGCTAAAACACCTCACTGGCACCTAACACACCCCACCGTTAGCTAACACACACCACTGGCAGCTAACACACACCACCGGTAGCTAACACACCCCACCGGTAGCTAACACACCTCACTGGTACCTAACACACCCCACGGGTGGCTAACACACCCCTCCGGTACCTAATACACCCCAGTGGTACCTAACACACACCACCGGTAGCTAACGCACCCCACCGGTAGCTAACACACCCCACCGGCACATAAACACACCCAATGTACCTAACACACCCCATCGGTAGCTAACACACCCCACCGGTAGCCAACACACCTCACCGGTAGCTAACACACACTACCGGTAGCTAACACACCCCACCGGTAGCTAACATACACAACAGGTAGCTAACACACACCACCGATAGCTAACACACACCACCGGTAGCTAACACACACCACCGGTATCTAACATACGCTCCGGTACCTAACACACCCCACCGGTACCTAACACACCCCACCGGTAGCAAACACACCCCACCCATAGCTAACACACCCCACCGGTAGCTAACACACACCACCGGTAGCTAACACACACCACCGGCAGCTAACACACATCACCGGTAGCTAACACACACCACCGGTAGCTAGCACACCACCGGTACCTAACACACACCACCAGTAGCTAACACACCCCACAGGTAGCTAACACACACCACTGGTAGCTAACACACCCCAACGGTACCTAACACATCCCACCGGTAGCTAACACACCCCACTGGTAGCTAAGTCACCCTACCGGTAGCTAACTCACCCCACTGGTAGCTAACACACCCTACCGGTAGCTAACTCACCCCACTGGTAGCTAACACACCCCACCAGTAGCTAACTCACCCCACCGGTAGCTAATGCACCCCACCAGTAGCTAACACACCCCACCGGTAGCTAACACACCCCACTGGCACCTAACACACACCACCGGTAGCTAGCACACACCACTGGTACCTAGCATACACCACCGGTAGCTAAGACACACCACCGGTAGCTAACACACACCACCGGTACCTAACACACACCACCCATACCTAACACACCCCACCGGTACCTAACACACCCCACCGGTAGCTAACACACCCCACCGGTAGATAACTCACCCCACCGGTAGCTAACACACCCCACTGGTAGCTAACTCACCCCAACGGTAGCTAACACACCCCACCGGTAGCTAACACACCCCACTGGTAGCTAACACACCCCACCGGTAGCTAACACACCCCATTGGTACCTAACACACACCACAGGTAGCTAACACACACCACTGGTACCTAACACACATCACCAGTAGCTAACACACACCAACGGTACCTAACACACACCACCGGTACCAAACACACCCCACCGATACTTAACACACCCCACCGGTACCTAACACACCCCACCGGTAGCTAACACACCCCACTGGTAACTATCTTAGGCCACCGGTAGCTAACACATCCCACCGGTAGCTAACTCACCCCACCGGTAGTTAACACACCCCATTGGTACCTAACACACACCGCCTGTAGCTAACACACCCTACCAGTACCTAACACACCCCACCGGTAGCTAACACACCCCACCGGTAGCTAACTCACCCCACCGTTAGCTAACACACCCCAGTGGTAGCTAACTCACCCCAACGGTAGCTAACACACCCCACCGGTAGCTAACACACCCCACCGGTAGCTAACATACCCCACGGGTAGCTAACACACCCCATTGGTACCTAACACACACCACCGGTAGCTAACACACACCATTGGTTCCTAACACACATCACTGGTAGCTAACACACACACACCACCGGTAGCTAACACACACCACCGGTACCTAACATGGTTCCTAACACACATCACTGGTAGCTAACACACACACCACCGGTAGCTAACACACACCACCGGTACCTAACACACACCACCGGTACCTAACGCACCCCACCGGTACCTAACACACCCCACTGGTAGCTAACACACCCTACTGGTAGCTAACTCAGGCCACCGGTAGCTAGCACACCCCACCGGTAGCTAACTCACCCATCCAGTAAACACACCTCACCGGTAGCTAACACACCCCACCAGTAGTTAACACACCCCACCGGTAGTTAACACACCCCACCTGTAGCTAACTCATCCCACCGGTAGCTAACATCCCACCGGTAGCTAACACACCCCACCGGTAGCTAGCTCACCCCACCAGTAGCTAGCTCACCCCACCAGTAGCTAACACACCCCACTGGTACCTAACACACACCATCGGTAGCTAACACACCATCGATAAGGCACCTAAACTACTGGGAACGGTTGAAGGTCCTTGATCTGTATTCCGTCGAACGCAGGCGACAGAGATACATGATAATACCTTGACAACAACCTGAATTTCAGCACCCATATCCAGCATATAACCAAAAAAGTATCCAAAACGGTTGGGATCCTCTCCAAGATACGATACTACCTGCCGCAAAATGCCCTTCTCACACTATACCACTCACTTATTTATCCATACCTCACCTACGCTATTTGTGCTTGTGGATCAACTGCAGCAACACACCTAAAGCCAATAATAACCCAACAAAAAGCTGCAGTAAGAATAATCACTAAATCCCATCCCTGGCAACACCCCTCCCCCATTCTTCATAGACCTAAACTTACTCACAGTTCAGTACATCCACACTTACTACTGTGCAATCTATATCTACAGGACCTTAAACTCTAATATCAACCTGACCTAAAAAAGCTTTCTTGATAGTTTTGACAGAACCCACAGGCACAACCCAGACACCAAAAAATCTCTACGACATTCCCCCTGTCCGACTAAACCTTTACAAAAATTCAATGTATGTCAAAGGCCCTAAAATCTGGAATACCCTACCTGAGAATCTAGAACTGCAGACACATCACCTTCAAAACTACCATTAGAAAACATCTTATCTCCCTGATACACCCCTTTAAACTAACTACACGAATACCACCTGGTGGTTCACACTTGCCTCACCTCACCCATTTGACCAAAACAGAAATATTAATCCAATCTTAAAATAATGAATCCTATGTACTCCAATACTGAAACTATGTAAATGTGCCAAAACAAAAGCATTCACATTGCTAAACTCACAAACTAGTATTTAGTCACTTAGCCATAATACCAACTTACCTCATAATTTGTAATATTTTACAATTAAGAATAAAACTAAGTCTGCCCGAAATGCCTAGCCATGCTAAGCGTTCTAGTGGTACACTCTGTAATCACTATTTTACTACATGTAAACCACACAATAACCAAATTTCTGTAAACTCAGCATTGTAATCCTTATAGAGAATAAACTTTGAATTGAATTGAATTGAATTGAATAATATACACTTGGAAGGTCCTGGAGGGATTGGTACCAGACCTGCACACGAAAATCACTCCATATGAAAGCAAAAGATTCGACAAGAGATGCAAGATTCCCCCGATGAATAGCAGGGGCGCCACGAGTACACTGAGAGACAACACAATGAGTGTCCGGGGCCCAAGACTGTTCAGTTGCCTCCCAGCAAGAAGGCACTGGACAGGCACCTAAACTCAGTACCTGACCAGCCGGGCTGTGGTTCGTACGTCAGCTTCGTGCGGCCATCAGTAACAGCCTGGTTGATCAGACCCTGATCCACCATGAGGCCTGATCTCAGACCGGGCCGCGGGGGGCGTACAGTCTGCCCGAAGTGCCTAGGCATACTAGTGGCCTTCTTTGTAATAAACAGTTTATAATATGCAATAATATTTTATAATATGTAAACCCCACATTGTAATATCAATAGAGAAATAAAGAATTTTAATTATAATTTTAATTTTTAATACTGGTAAGCCAGCCGGAGCCGGGCGGTAGTGACATCCAAGAGTTTATTTATTTTGTTGGATGCACCATAGACATGTGGCTCCTCTTGTATGATGGAATAATGATAGATGGACTGACTTGTGTCAATCTCCCTGAGTCTTAAGTCAATAAAGTTCAATTCAATTCAATTCAATTCAAAGTTTATTCTCTATAAAGATTACAATGTTGAATTTACAGATGTCTATGCCATTAATGGTTACACAGCCATACACAACTGTAGGCCAGACCAACAAGGGGGTGGCACAGCTATATACTACTCAGACCAACTACAATGTATCACTAATACTTGCACAAGGGATGAACATGGGGAATATATAATAGCTAAATTCAAATCCAAATACCTACAAAAACCTCTCACAGTGATAAACATCTACAGAGTTCCACAATCAAACATTAGCCAATTTAGTCAAAACCTAGGAAGTATGATAACTGATGCACGCATGAACAAAGATCACTTACTACTCTCAGGTGACTTCAATATAAATCTCCTGCAAGACCAGGACCCACACGTTACTGAATTCACAAACACAATGAGTAACTGCATGTTGCTACCAACAGTAACAAAACCTACAAGAGTTACGGAGACTAGTGTTTCCCTACTTGACCACATCTGGACCAACACCATATCCCCTTTAAAATCAGGCATAATTACAGGTAATACCACAGACCACTACCCTACTTTCCTCATAACAACTCTTGGTAAAATACCCCAAGACACTACTAAAGTCACCTTCAGACTTCACAATGAGGCAGCCATTAATAACTTCACAACAGCAGTAACAAACATTGACTGGCACACTGAGCTAGAAATCTTACAGATATTGACGAATGTTTTAATAATTTTCTAAAAAAGACCCAATACCTCTATAACAAGCACTGCCCTAAAAAAAAAAACTAAACAGATGACAGCTAAGAGACTGAACAGTCCCTGGCTAACACCCAGCATTCTCAAATCCATAAATACAAAACACCGATATGAAAAACAGTACAGAATGGGTCACATAACCAGAGACCAAACAAAACGTTACTCGTCAATCCTAACCAGCCTGATAAGAAGGGCAAAAAAACTATATTATGAGAACAGATTATCCAACTTACGAGGTGATATAAAAAAGACCTGGAAGACCCTATCAGAAATTCTGGGAACAAAAAATATATCACGAAATAGCGAAATAAAATTAGCAAATCAGATGAACCCCAACTCCCCCCAAAACAAGAAACAGCAAACAGACTCAATGATTTCTTCTCCACTATAGGACAAAACCTTGCCAATAAAATCCCAAGCTCCGATACCCCACCAAATGACTACCTCACTGGCAACTACCCGAACACACTGTTCCTAGCTCCGACTAACCCATACGAAGTCTCCCTTATTAACAACGCACTAAAAAACAAGGCAGGAGATTTAAATACCTTACCACCCTTTATATACAAAAAGTGTCACAAGTACTATCACCAATCATTGCAACACTCTTTAACAAATCCATTGAATCCTCCACCTTCCCTACAGCTCTCAAAATAGCAAGGGTCACCCCGATCCATAAAGGAGGAGACCAAACAGAGTTGAATAACTATAGGCCAATATCCAATTTACACCCTCTCTCAAAAATCTTCGAAAAATTAATTCATAAACGAATCTACTCCTACCTCATCTCCCAAAACATTCTCAACCCCTGCCAATTTGGATTCAGGCCTAATAAAAATACTAATGATGCTATTATACACATGCTAGAACATATATACACTGCAATAGAGAAAAAAGAAGTCCCACTGGGGATCTTCATTGACTTACGTAAAGCTTTTGATACAATTGATCATGACTTGCTCCACGTAAAATTGTCACACTATGGTATTAGGGGGCACTCCCTCAACTACCTCAAGTCATACCTCAGCAACAGAACCCAAAATATGATTGTACGCAAATGGGGCAACCCTCTTCCGCTCAACCAAATTTAAACATTGGTGTCCCCACAGGGAAGTGTCCCTTGGCCCTCTTCTCTTTCACTTTACATAAATGACCTACCAAATGCTTCGCAATTACTCAAACCCACACTTTTTGCAGATGAACACTACTACGTCTTCTCTCACCCGACCCAGTAAACGCTAGCCAATACTGTAAACACCGAATTACAGAAAAAATCTACCTGGATGAGGACTAACAAACTTACACTAAACATTGACAAAACCTAACTTCATTCAGTTTGGTAACAGAGCTACAGATGTACCTCTTAACATAACGATAAACAGATCACCAAACACAAGCTAACAGAGGGAAAAATTTCCCTTGGGAATCCACCTTGATAATAGACTCAAATTTCATACACATATACAACAAATTTCTAAGAAAATTTCCAAGACTGTAGGCATACTAACGAAGATACGGTACTATGTTCCACAGTCAGCCCTCCTGCCCCTTTATCACTCTCTTATTTACCCCTATCTCACCTATGGAATTTGTGGCATGGGGCTCAACAACAATTAACCATCTCAGACCACTAATTACCCAACAAAAGGCTGCAGTTAGAATGATAACAAATTCTCACTACAGGCAACACACTCCACCAAATATTCAAAACACTCAACCTACTCACCATACAAAACATCCAACTTATTACTGCACCTTTACAATATAGAACACTTAACTCTGATATTAACCCTCCCCTCAAACACTCCTTGCCAACCTCAACAGAACCATGCCCATAACACAAGGCACAGTCACTCTTTGATGTTCCTCGGTCCATCTCACGCTATGCACATAAAAGGCCCTAAAATCTGGAATTCATTACCTGTAAATATAAAAGAAACACTACCTGTTTTATAAATTCAAGTCTCTTTTCAAAGATCACTTACCCCAAAACCAAATAAATACTGAATAACTGAACCTTATAAAATTGTATATCCTATATGTTTTCTCACAATTATATCACACAAATGGAAAACCTAGGGCCCAATCAACTTTGTTATTTTTTAAATACACTACCTAACAGAATACTCCATTCGACTGAATGTACAGCAATGCATGCAAAAATATGACCTGTCTTTGTAATACTCATTTGTGTTTATAGTTATCTGTTTACAATAAAGTTTTATCACTGATTTCATCATTGCTTAGTTAATCTTAAGTTAATTTTAAGCCAGCCCGTAATGCTATGCATATAAGTGGCTTTGGCATGCTGCTCTTACCTGTATTTTTTTGTACCTCTGTTTGTATGCTAAAATTACTAAATAAATAAATAAATAAATAAATAAACATGTAGTTAAATAGTGATTACAGAGTGTACCACTAGAACACCTAGCATGGCTAGGCATTTCGGGCAGACTTAGTTTAATTCTTTATTTTAAAATATTACAAATTATGAGGTAAGTTGGTATTATGGCTAAGTGACTAAATACTAGTTTGTGAGTTTAGCAATGTGAATGCTTTTGTTTTGGCACAGTACATAGTTTCAGTATTGGAGTATCACAGGATTCATTATTTTAAGATTGAGATTAATATTTCTGTTTAGGTCAAATGGGTGAGTGAGTGTAATGTGAACCACCAGGTGGGATTCTGTAGTTAGTTGATGGGGTGTATCAGGGAGATAAGATGTTTTCTAATGGTAGTTTTGAAGGTGATGAATGTGTCTGCAGTTCTAGAGTTCTCAGGTAGGGTGTTCCAGATTTTAGGGCCTTTGACATACATTGAATTTTTGTAAAGGTTTAGTCGGACATGGGGAATGTCGTAGAGATGTTTGTGTCTGGTGTTATGACTGTGGGTTCTGTCACAACTATCAAGAAAGCGTTTTAGGTCAAGGTTCATATTGGAGTTTAAAATCCTGTAGATGTAGATTGCACAGTAGTAAGTGTGCATGTACTGAACAGCAATGGTAAGTTTGATATTGGCCTATAGTTGTTTAAGTCTGTAGGGTCACCACTTTTATGTATTGGTGTAACCCTTGCCATCTTGAGTAGTTTCGGGAAGGTGCTAGTTTCTAGTGACTTGTTAAAAAGTAATGAAATAGCATGCGAAAGGACATGGGCCGCTCGCTTGTACAGTATTGGTGGGACATTAGACAGATTCCCTGAGTTGTTTTTAAGTGACTTTATAATCTCGGTGACTTCCGAGGGCTCAGTTGGTGCAAGATAGAAGGAATTTGGGAAATTCCCATCTAGGTAGTCCCCGGCATGGGCATTGGTATGTGGGATTTTATTGGCGAGATTAGATCCTATGGTTGAGAAGAAGTCGTTTAACTTGTTAGCTGTGTCAGTGGGATGTAGTGGTGTTTCATTAGGTTTAGTTAGGACAATATTCTTGTTTTTTTTCAGTTTGTGGGTCCCTAGAATCTGAGAGAGTGTTTTCCAGGTCTTTTTTATATCTCCTCTAGTGTCTGTGAATCTACTGGAGTAGTATAGTTGTTTGGCTTTCTTTATTACTTTGGTGAGAACTGATGAATAGTGTTTAAGAATATCTTTGTGTATTAAGCCCTGTCTATATTGCTTTTCACATTGGTGTTTCTTGTCAATGGATTTCAGAATGGTACTGGTTAGCCATGGGCAACCAAGCCGTTTGTTTGTGATCTGTTTCGTTTTTATAGGACAATGTTTGTTGTATAGTCTATGTAATTTGTTAAGAAAAATGTCTGTCCAGTCATCAATACCATTGGCCTTGGAGAATTCTGTAGGCCAGTCAACAATCTCTAGGTCAGCTGTGAACTTCCTTTTTGAGGCCTCATCATGGAGTCTAAATGAGACTTTGTTGAATTCAAGTGGTGGTTTACTAATGTTTGTCAGGAGGAAGGTAGGGTAGTGGTTTGTAGTGCTATCTGTGATTATCCTTGATTTAAGGGGCGCTAGTATATTGGTCCATATGTGGTCTATTATGGTTGCACTTGTTTCAGTGAGCCTGGTTGGTTTAGTTATTGTTGGTATGAGAGGTGTGTTGTTCATATTGTTGATGAAATCAGTTACAGGCTGATCATCTAGCACGCCAAGGTTGATGTTGAAGTCTCCAGCTAAGAGAAGGTGGTGCTTATTCATTTGTCTGTTTGTTAATAGTGACTTTAATTTCTCACTGAAATTTGGGATGTTTGTGTGAGGTATCCGGTAAATGGCACCGATTGTTATAGGTGTCTTAAGGTTTTTTAAAGTAAAATTAGCAAAAATGTATTCCCCATATTCATCACTAAAGCAAGTGGTGCTAATACAAGATAATTGTTAGAGTAATAGTGCCAATACCACACTCCCCAACTTGGTTTTGTCTGCAGTTGTGAATTGCGTGTGTATCCTGGTAAGAGGTAGATAACTATTGTGCCTGCCTTAGCCAGGTCTCAGTAAGAAAAATGCAGGAGAAGGGGTGTTTTAGTGAATTCAAGGAGTGCCAGAGGTCATCAAAGTGTTTTGCTTAAGGACCGATGTTGTAGTTAAGTACTGATAGACTTTTAGCATTGTTTAGGATTAGTTGCTGGCTTTGTTTCTGTGTAATAAAGGCAGTTACTTCCAATAGGTTTGATTGGGTGTCAGATTATGGAGTTTAGATCAGGTCAACGTAATCAATCATCTTTCTAGGTTTAAATATTATGTTATTTATATCCTGGTATTGTGTTGAGTTTCTAGTACTGATATCTGTAGTGGTGGGAAGTTTGGATAAGTATATAGCTAGAGTATTTTGGTCATATAGAGTATAGTCACTACTACACATAATGAAGTTGATGTTATCTATGTGTTGTGCTGGAATGAACTAAAGTACAACTAGGTATAAACTAGTAATATAAAAATACAAATTTAAAATAGAACAAGACTCTCACTTGTAATTGCACTAAGGTCTAATATAATGACTTTTGTGGAGTCTATGTTTTGAGCTAGAATGAGCTATAGTACAGCACCGTGTCTTCCTTTGCAGATGACACCCGAATCTGCATGACAGTGTCTTCCATTGCAGACACTGCAAGGCTCCAGGCGGACATCAACCAAATCTTTCAGTGGGCTGCAGAAAACAATATGAAGTTCAACGATGAGAAATTTCAATTACTCAGATATGGTAAACATGAGGAAATTAAATCTTCATCAGAGTACAAAACAAATTCTGGCCACAAAATAGAGCGAAACACCAACGTCAAAGACCTGGGAGTGATTATGTCGGAGGATCTCACCTTCAAGGACCATAACATTGAATCAATCGCTATCTGCTAGAAAAATGACAGGATGATAATGAAGAACCTTCAAAACTAGGGAGGCCAAGCCCAGATGACCTCTTTCAGGTCACTTGTCTATCTAGGCTGGAATATTGCGCACACTAACAGCAACCTTTCAAGGCAGGTGAATTTGCCGACCTAGAAAATGTACAGAGAACTTTCACGGCGCGCATAAAACGGAATAAAACACCTCAATTACCTGGGAGCGCTTGAGGTTCCTAAAACCTGTCTTCCCTGGAACGCAGGAGGGAGAGATACATGATATATACACCTGGAAAATCCTAGAGGGACTATACCGAACTTCACACGAAAATCACTCAATACGAAAGCAAAAAAAGACTTGGCAAGACGATGTACCATCCCCCCAATGAAAAGCAGGGGTTCACTAGCACGTTAAGAGAGACCATACAATATAGGTCAGGTCAGGGGCCCGAACTGTTCAAACTACTGCCTCCACATACAAAGGGGGATTACCAACAGACCCCTGGCAGTCTTCATGCAGGCACTGGACCAACACCTAAAGTCAGTTCCGACAGCCGGCTGTGGCTCGTACGTTGGTTGCGTGCAGCCAGCATCAACAGCCTGGTTGATCAGGCTCTGATCCTCTAGAGGCCTGGTCCAGACCGGCCGCGGGCGTTGACCCCCGGAACTCTCATCCAGGAAAACCTCCAGCAAATAAAAATACAAATTTAAAATAGCACCAATCTCTTCACTATAATTGCACTATGGCTAATAAAATGAAGTTGGTATTGACTATAGTACAAAGAGTTTAAATCTAATAATATAAAAAAGGCACAAGACTCTCAATTGTAATTGCACTAAGGTCTTATATAAGTTGTTTACAAGAATTAGAGTATAACTAGATTTAAATTGACAGGATAAATACCACAAGTTAAGGTACAAAAAATAATAATAAAAAATGAATAAAAATAAAAATGGCAATGACTTGGTTATAATATGCTAGTAAGATGGTAGACAGGATAATATAAAAGTTGTAGTTGAAAATACTAGTTCGATGACATACTACTATATAGAAAGCAACTGGTTATGCAGAGCATTTCCCGAAAATTAGGTCAGTTTTGTCCCCAGGATACACCCACAACACTGTCCCAACCACCCAGGTACACATTTTACTGCTGGGGGGTTTTTTGAACTAGACAAAAGTATAAGGAAACACGCCCAATGTTTCTACCCTCGCTGGGAATCGAACCCAGACCCTCTCCGTGTGAAGTGAGAACTTTAGCCGCCAGGCCACTGACCCACCACCAATGTTACACTGACCCACCACCAGTTAGAACTACACTGACCCACTATAAATCAGTCTTACCCTGACCCACCACGTCACTGCTACGCTAACCTTCTACCAGTTTTACACCGACCCACCACCAGTCACTGCTACACTGACCCCACCACCGGTGATACACTAACCCACTACCAGTGTTACACTGACCCACCACTAGTCAGTGTTATACTGACCTCCCACCAGTGTTACACTGACCTTCCACCAGTGTTGCACTGACCTCCCACCAGTTAGAACTACACTAACCCACCACCAGCCAGTGCTACAGTGATCTACCACTAATTAGAACTACATTGACCCATTACCAGTGCTACATTGACCCACCATTAGTCAGTATTAAACTAACCCACCACTAGTTACAACTACACTGACCCACCACCAGTTAGAACAACACTGACCTACCACCAGTGTTACACTTACCCACCACTAGTTAGTGTTACACTGGACCACCGTTTGTCACAACTGCAGTCAGTTATCTACACTGAAATAGCGCTACAATGAGTGTAGGGTTTCTTGTAACACCAGCAAGCCAACGTTTTATCTCGTCAAAATTTACTTTCACCAGTGGAGCGTCTCAGTGTTGTTTCATGCTTCAATATACAGTTCACGTAGTGGGTTTGTTAGCCTCAAGTTTACACGTAATTTGTATATAGATTTGTACATTGTATAATAATAGATATATATATAAATAATAATATATAATATATATATATATCAATATATATATATAAATATATATATATATATATAAATATATATATATATACATAATATATATATATATAATATATATAAATATATATATATATATATGATATATATATATATATATATGTATACATATATATATATATATATATATAATATATAGTATGGGGTCCACCTCTGGTGTAAATTGTGGGACCCATAGCCTCGGAGAAGTGCAATATAAAGAACTTCAAAGAAGAATATTTGGATTTCATCCCTAAGCCGTTTGATATTCCACTTCCCCTACCACCCCCTCATTTAGTATATTTTTTTATTTTTTTACCAATAGGATATTTTATTACATAATATATATATTACATAATATATATATAATAGATATATATATATAAATATATATATATATATATATATATATATACCTGGAGTTTTTACCTGGAGAGAGTTCGGGGGTCACGCCCCTCCGCGGCCCCGGTCTGAAGAGACCAGGCTCCTGGTGGATCAGAGCCTGATCCACCAGGCTGTTGCTGCTGGCTGCTACGCAAACCAACAAACGAGCCTCAGCCCGGCTGATGCCGAACTGACTTTAGGATGCTATGTCCATGCCAGCTTGAAGACTTGTCCCCTGCCAGGGGTCTGTTGGTAATCCCCCTTATGTGTGCTGGGAGGCAGTTGAACAGATATCGGGCCCCTGACACATATTGTATGGTCTCTTAGCGGCTAGTGACAACCCCTGCTTTTCATTTGGGGGGATGGTGCATCGGCCTTGCCAATCTTTTTGCTTTCGTAATGATGATTTTTCCGTGTGCAATTCGGTACTAGTCCCTCTAGGATTGTTTCCAGTGTATATAAATCATGTATCTTCTCCCTCCTGCGTTCCAGGGAACTACAGGATTTAGGAACCTCAAGCGCTCCCAATAATTGAGGTGTTTTTATCTCCGTTAAGCGCGCCGTGAAAGTCTCTGTAACATTTACTAGGTCGGGGCAATTTCACCTGCGTTGAAAAGTGCTGTTAGTGTGCAGCAATATTCCAGCCTAGATAGAACAAGTGACCTGAAGAGTGTCATCATGGCTTGGCCTCCCTAGTTTTGAAGGTTCTCATAATCATCCTGTCATTTTTCCTAGCAATGCGATTGATACACTTTGTTATGGTCCTTGAAGAGTGAGAATCCTCCGACAATGATCACTCCCCAGTGATCTTGACGGAGGATCTCACCTCAAGGACCATAACATGTATCAATCGCATCTGCTAGAAAAATGACAGGATGGATAATGAAACCTTCAAAATATTATATATAAATATATATATATATATATATATATATAATATAAATATATATATAATATATATATATATATATATATGCAATAAGATCACAGTAAAACAGGTGATTCGAAAATCTCAAAATTACCAATCTGAAAGAAATTAGAGAAATTCCAAGCGCTTTCGTGACTACTCACATCATCAAGGATAATGTGAGTATTCACGATGCGATTGGAATTTCTCTAATTCTTTCAGAGTGTTGTTTGCATATATATATACATATATATATATATAAATAAATACATATATATATAATATAAAATATAAAAAATAAATATATATATAATATATATATATATCTATATATAACATAATAAATAATTATATATATATATAAATATATATATTATATAATATATATATATATTGCAATAAGATCACAGTTAAACTAGATTTTATGCTTTTTGCCACCGAACAGTTGGCTAGTTTTATTGTGCACATGCCCAAATCCATCCTGTGGACCGGAGCGCAAGAGCATATGGATACACAAAAGGCCAAGGAACTAGGCCCCAAAGGGTTAACAGGATACATATGAATTTATTTCTACATATCTATAGTTCACTTATCTGTTACAAGCAAAAATTAGGAATTTGCTTAGTATAATCCTGGTAATCTTTATTTTCATTAAAAAGATATCATGCATGTCACAAAGGTTTTTATTATACTGTCTATATCTGTGTATTCCTCAATAAGTGGACAACATTAAGCACATAGGTTCAAGACAGTGACCCTATTCCTGATCACAAAATAATTTTTTTTTAATTTTATTTAAAAAGCAACATATACATAATCCATAAAAAGAAAAACACCATCCGACAATTGCATATCAACACACCGTGGCAGGAACAATGCCAGTACAACAGTCACTTGTTTGCACAGAACCTGCTAATGCTCAATGATGTAAGTGGAAGTTTTAGCAGTAAAAGGTCGAGAACCAAAACCAGTCCATGTGATAGTCTAACAAACCTCCGGATGTCAACATCCCAGCAATTCCAGGAACAGCAGTAAAAATTGGACCACGTCTGGAAAATCTCCAGCTCCTGCACCCAACATCTTGCTCCTGGGGATTTCAACTTAAGACACCTAAAATGGAGGAATATAAGCAAATAATAATTGTTGCAGTAATTACACAGAGGCAGCTCTGATGAAAACTCACACTCACACGATCTTTTAAAAAATATCTGGCACAAATTCAATTTAACCAGCAAATAATAGAGCCTACTAGACTGGAGAAATACACTAGACTCATCTTACACTAACAATGATAATCTTGTGGATAAGAAATGTCACCATATCAAAAACAATATACTCAGATCAACACATAATTTGAAGGTTCAACATGTATGGCTGGAGCCCCAGACGACATATGAGACAAGTCCACGAGAAGCATTCACCAAATTCAACTTCAATAACAAAAACATAAAGTGGCCAAGTAAACAAGTCTAACCGATATAAGCTGGGAAGATATACTAAGCAACACAGACCCCAACTTTATGCCTGAAACAATAACTTGGTGGCAACTCGAATTATGCACAAGGCCTTTTTCCTCTAAGAAAAGGAGTTAGATTAAAATAGAAAGAGACAGGCGCTGCCCTTTACAGGCGCCGGAAAAGAATAATCAGAGCGGCCTAAAAGAGGTCCAATATATCTGAATGGTAGGAGACACTGGTCAAGGAATAGCAAGCCTCGAACTTAAGCGTAAAGGAATCTTATAGGAGTCAGGAATCGCGGAAGACTAAAAGCCCATAAATAAAATCGAAAAGAAAACCCAAAGTATTTCCTCTGCCTATGTCAAATCAAAAGTCGAAGCACAACGTCCAGTATTGGGCCCCTACTAAAAACAAGATGGGTCCTACACAGATGACAGCAAGGAAATGAGTGAGCTACTCAAGTCCCAAATATGACTCAGTTTTTAGGCAAGCCGCTAACCAATGGAAAAGTCGAAGATCAAAATGAATTTTTTATAGAGAAAGCCACAAAATTTGGTACCACAGGCCTACTCCATGTTATTCCTAACGCCCAATTTGACTTTTCGAACAGCGATATATGAACATGCCCATCACTCTGCCCCAGGTCCAACTCATGGCACTCCCGATGTTCATCAAGAACTGCAAGAAGCCCCTATCTCGACCTTTCCATCCTATGAGAGGTTAGCATGGACACGGGGGTCCGACCCGGGAACACCAGTTACTCTAAAAAACAACAGACATAGCCCCACTCCACAAAGGGGGCTGTAAAGCAACAGCAAAGAACTACAGACCGATAGCACTAACATCCCATATCATAAAAATCTTTGAAAAGGGTCCATAAGAAGCAAGATCACCACCCATCTAGAAACCAATCAGTTACACAACCCCAGGCAACATGGTTTTAGAACAGGTCGCTTCCTGTCTTCTCAACTATTGATCACAACGACAAGGTCCTAAACATGCACAAGAAGATAAAAAGAATGCAGATGTAATATATACACACTTTGCAAAGCCATCGACAAGTGTGACCATGTGCGTAATAGCGCACAAATGCGTGCTAAAGGAATAACAGGAAAAGTCGGTCGATGGATCTATAATTTCCTCACTAAGAGAACACAGCGAGTAGTCGTCAACAGAGTAAAGGTCCGAGGCAGCCACGGTGAAAAAGCCTCTGTTCCACAAGGCACATCCTTACTCGCTCCCACTTGTTCCTCATCCTCATATTCCGACAAAGATAAGGATGTCAGCCACACACCGTGTCTTCCTTTGCAGATGCCACCCGAAACTGCATGACAGTGTCTTCCATGCAGACACATGCAAAAGGCTCCAGGCGGACATCAACCAAATCTTTTCATGGGCTGCAGAAAACAATATGAAGTTCAACGATGAGAAATTTCAATTACTCAGATTGGTAAACACGAGGAATTAAATCTTCATCAGAGTACAAAACAAATTCTGGCCACAAAATAGGCGAAACACCAACGTCAAAGACTGGGAGTGATCATGTGGAGGATCTCACCTCAAGGACCAAAAACGTCGTATCAATCGCATCTGCTAGAAAAATGACAGGATGATGAGAAAACCTTCAAAACTAGGGAAGCCAGCCCCATGAAGACACTCTTCAGTCCCTTGTTCTATCTAGGGCAGGAAAATTGCTGCACACTGAACAGCAAACCTTTTCAAGGCAGTGAAATTGCTGACCTGATAAATACAGAGAACCATCCGGCAGCATAACAGATAAAACTCCTCAATTTCTGGGAGACAGCTTTGAGGTTTCTAAAACTGTATTCCCTGGAACTCAGGCGGGAGAATCTATTATATACACCTGGAAAATCCTAGAGGGACTAGTACCGAACTGCACACGAAAAAATCATCACTACGAAAAGCAAAAGACTTGGCAACGATGCAACCATCCCCCCATGAAAAGCAGGGGTTCACTAGCACGTTAACGAGACCATACAGTAAGTGTCAGGGGCCCGAGACTGTTCAACTGCCTCCCAGCATACATAAGGGGGATTACCAACAGACCCTTGGCAGTCTTCAAACTGTCACTGGACAAGCACCTAAAGTCGGTTTCTGACCAGCCGGGCTGTGGCTCGTTCATTGGTTAACGTGCAGTCAGCAGTAACAGCCTGGTTGATCAGGCTCTGATCCACCAGGAGGCCTGGTCACAGACCGGGCCGCGGGGGCGTTGACCCCCGGAACTCTCTCCAGGTAAACTCCAGGTAAACCCAGGAGCCCCCGACGGCTCCCTGCAAATAAACTTTACCCACATCAAACACCTTGCAAACCAGTCAATCTTCCTCCTCAGTCATCTAAGCACTCCAAGAGGACACACCACTGAAGAGACCAACCCCTTGCCTCCTCACCCCGTCACCCAGCAGAGTAAACGTTCCTTCAGTAGTCCAGATATTATTCTCCGGAAACTAGTTACCCCACACGGCCCCATAATAACTGTTTTTCCAAACACACAGTCCTATAAAAACCCCATGCCGCCAATGCATTTATCCCTAATATTTCCCTTCACCTCCCTCATCCCCCAAGAGACATACAAAGTAATCAACTATTATTATCTGATAGCCCTTCCCCACCATCGTTGGGCACCCCTCCATATCTAACATTAAAGCCCTAAGGGGGTGATACTGACCCCCCCAAAAAAAGTAAAACCCTCTTCAAACCACAATTCTTACCACCGGGGGGGCCCCCTCCAAAGCAGAACCAAAAATATACTACATGGAAAGCAGTTTTCAACTTCCCCGACAAGTTCAGAGAACGCGGCATAACGCCTCTCCCCACAAAAAAAAAACCCATTCGTCTTAGCAACCTCTTTCGATGGTGCCAACGTCCCATAAGAAATCTATTACTAATTCCCTCACTCTTGTCTGTATTCTTAATTTAACTAAATTCCACCCATGTCACTCTCTCCAATCATATGGTGGGATAACACTGCCATCCCCTGCAGTGATTTCCTGAAGACTACTCACTCTCCCACACCATTTTAACCTTGAGTTTTTGAACATTTGCAAACCCGTAACATAAACCTCAACATATCTTCACATTCCCCTAAGTCCCTGCCAACCCCACCATTTGGCGGATAGCCCCCATCACTCCCCCACTCGAAGACCCCTTTCCTCCCCTGCCCGAATATACCTCTGCTTCACATAATAGTGCCTTCACACCCTAGATCCTAATGCCATCAATCCAATCCTCCTTGAGCTATACCGCAGTCATTACCACATCATTGCCCAACCAAGCCCTCCCAAAACTCCCACACATACCTTATACATACTCTCCTTTGTAAATCCATAATCTCCTGACTTCGTAAGGGATAAATTTTCCGCCACTCCCCACCCCTTGCTATAAATCATCGTATTACCCAACCACCACCCATTGATGTAAGTACCCATAGACTCCTGAGCCTACTCAAAGCTCTTGTCCATTACCATTTCTGAAATAACCCCTCCCTGCTCTCCTGTGCATCTGGCCAAATACAAAATCCCACAAATCTTGAGCCTTTTCTACAGTTACCAGGCCAAACTCCTCTCTCCCAAGGCTCCGCTACCCAAAGCTCCTACCTCCACAACCGTGATTTTCTGCTTATACTACTCTCATCCAGTAGCATTCCCAAAATCTCAAGTACCCTTTCCCACATTACTTAAATCTTACTATCTCATTTGAAGTAAAACATTCATCATCTACAATACCAACAATATTCCCACAAAAGCCCTCCAACTCTCCCCATCCTTTTCCCATCCAGACCATCAACGCAGAACATAGAAAGGTTCTGCATACATGCAAAGAGTATTTTGGGAGAGCGGACCCCCCTGGCCATAAAACCCCTCCCATGCTTACAGGACACCAACCTACCATTTTACCTTACTCCCTCATCGATGCATCCGCATAACAATGTCCTCACGACATCCCCCAATCCGTCCCTCCAAAAACCCATTCTCACCATACCTCATCAAAAATTCCCCTATCCACATAATCATAACACTTTCTTTCTCCCAATCCAGACCTAGAATACCTCCCTTACTACTACCCCGAGGAAATTCCCTAATACGTCCATGACCTACCCGCTTACGTCCCTCCCCAGGATTCCAAACTGTCCCCCATGTATCACCGACCCCATGACCTTCTTCAGTCTATTACCTAAAATTTTCGCAAAAACCTTGTAATCTGCGCACATCAGAGATATTGCTCGGTAAGCACTCAACTCTCTTCCCCCCCTCTGCTTTGGCACCAAAACTATGACACCCATACTTTGCGATTGCCCAACTTCCCACTAGTTAACATATGATCCAATACCCTAACAAAGCATTGCCTAATACACCCCAATGTGCTCTATAAAAATCATTTGGTATACCGTCTATCCCTGGTGTTTTCCCGGTACTCATCCCGAAAACTGCCTCTTCCACCTCAACCTCACTTATACCACCCTCCAACCCCACTCTATCCTGCTCACTTAAAACACTATGGAACCCCCCTCCAAAAATACCCTCCCAGGAACCCCCCTCCCTCCTACTCCATTTCTCCCTAAACCAACTATCAGCATAGAGACTCATACTTTCCATATTGGATAGGACCCGACCCTCTGGATACCCTCCCACCCCAGGGCTTGTCTCCAATTGTAGAATGGTGGTTACTCTCTGTCGGTCTCGAAATTTACGTAAAACAAACCCGGACGGCTTATCACCCCACAATACGTCCTCTAACCCCGCCCTAACCCTAATTGCATCAAACCTATCATTGTGTAATTCAGCTATTCTACTCCGAAGACTAGCCATGT
This sequence comes from Cherax quadricarinatus, assembly GCF_026875155.1. Classification (NCBI taxonomy): domain Eukaryota; kingdom Metazoa; phylum Arthropoda; class Malacostraca; order Decapoda; family Parastacidae; genus Cherax; species Cherax quadricarinatus. Next base: position 3,321,109 of record NC_069404.1, on the reverse strand, counting down.
CATCCCTCCTACCACCTCCCCCAACATAACAGTCTTGCAACTGTCCCTCCAGATAATTTTGCAACCCAAAACGCCACCTCGCCTCTTCTCATCCCCTAACCTTAAAAAAATTCGCTATTTCAGGTTTGGCCGTGCTTTCCACCAATCTAACAGATCTATCTCCCTGTCCCTAGCCTCCCAAAAATGCAACCACCAATCACTGAAAAAAGGCCCCTCCCCCTCCTCCTTAAGAAGCCTTACATTTAATTTCCAGTACCCAGAATAAATACGCACCACTCCATCCCACATCAGATCTGCTATTACCGCCCTGTGATCAGAAAACCCCACATCGAAGGTTTGCACCCTCACAACATCTATACCCTGCTTAATATAGATTCTGTCCAATCGCGCCTCATATCCCCTACGGACGAACGTGTGCTCCACTAGGTATCCCCCCCTCCCCACCACATCAACAACCCCAATATCTCGCAATACATCCCTCAGAACACTCAACACACAACCCGCCCCTTTCTCGGTTCGACATCACCACTCCGTTATCACACAATTCCAATCACTCCTATTACTGTTTTAGTAGAGGGCAAATCTCTCAAAGTGATACGGCAATACCTCCCTGACGCAAATCTACTTTTACCCTGGTATTACTAGTTGCTGGCTGGTAAACACTACGAAAAACGTAGCTCGCATCTCACCCCAGACACCATCCCGCCTCATGGACCCTCCCAACCCCCTCTCTTCCCAACCACATGACATGCAAGGGGCTGGTCTCCTTTACCGCCACTGTACCCCACCTTTCAATGCAAACCATGGGGTTAACATACATCCGATATCCTTTCACCTCAACTCAAATCCAGCCCTGTGATTATTGCTCTTGCAAAAACAAATGTCGACATCAAACCGCGTTTAAAAACCTACTCCAACAAAAACTTTCTTGACCTCAGTCTTAATGTCCATTAACATTAATGCGTGACACATCTGAAAATTTTTAGACAGGGGCAGTTTTCCCCTATGCCGCTGTGGATTTACTCACTGCACTTTTCAATTACGTGTTCCTTTGTCACTCGATTTTTTCTGTGCAGTTACCTCCCCCATCCCTCTCCCCACTGTGCAATCAGGCGCAACCTTACAACTATGAGACATCGACTCCACTACCTGCTGTCGTGCCGGTAGCCCGTACAGGGGCCTCCCTTGTTAGATTTTGACTGTATTATGTAGTGACCTCGCGCCACGCTGCAACAGATCGCAGCAGTATTTTCATAGAACTTCCACTTACACACATACAGATATAGATAGGCGAATCCCTACTCGAGTGTACCTCCATACCCCCACACCACTCTAGTCCTTTCTTCTCAAGTCTTCCTCCACGATTTGTTGTCCCTCCAGCTCCGTCCTTACATAAACTGAGGACAACCTTCTGCACATGGTCTCCTCCACATCCAGGAAAATCCTTGAATCACATCCGCCAAAATGAACCAACCTGGCGGTCGATGCTTCCTGGACATAACAGACTCTACTCAGATGTCACTTTCGACTCACCAACGCCCCTGGGGAGAGTGACACACGTCTCCGCCTCTGCCACCTCCTGTTCGACCTCCTCGCTCCTGAGGTTCAGTCCTCCGGCTCCGAGTCACCAGAGCCCTGGCACCAAATCACTACGGCTGCTGAATCACAATTGGAGTCCCAGAACTCGAGGAGCCTGCCTCCTTAGGACACTGGGCTGCCATGTGCTCCATAAGAGCGACACAAACGAATGCGCGCTTCACTCGCCTGACAAAACATAGTAAATAAACCTGTGTTCCTATGGCCAGGTCATCGTAACATAGGAATGGTATAGGCCTTGGTAAGACATTTTAAGGGTGTATGAAACCCCTCCGGCCAGCCCTTCAAAGGACCATCCCTCCACAAAACCCCATGGTTTTTGCAGAATGCATGTCTCATACTGCTGAAAAAACTACTGTAGACCATTTCCTTAGCCCTCGAAGGGTACATTTCTTTACCCTTCACCATGTGAAGTACTTAGAGGACGTCTGGTGTTAAAACGACATCATCACTGAATTCACACTCATGCGTTGTTCCTGGTAATGCTCGACAATTCTTGTGTAGAAGCCTGCTCGTACCAAATTTCACTAAGATTCTTGACCAAACCATAGAGCGACGCCATACAATTCCTTCATTGGGAATAACAAATCGTATCCCTGATATGCTAGGGAGAAGGACGTTCATCGTATCTCACTTAAAGTACCACGAACCAGCTCAATGCAAATAGTATTTATTCTCCGTCCTGATACGTTTCCGCCATCTGGTTATCCAAGTGGAAAACTCAGGTAAACTGCATGCAAAAAGCCAACTCAGTCAGGAGCGTCTGCGGGCAAGCAGGTCACACGGCACTGTGTGAGCGATGCGATCATTAGTTAGAATTAAGTATAAACTAAGTAAATATTCTAAAGCTAAAAAAATAGCACTGAATAATTTAACAAATGTAAAAAATTGAGCTAAGGTAGTTTTTTAAAGCTAAAAAAGGAGCACAATATAAAAGGGGACTAAAAATAAATTTGTGGTGAACAAATAAATGTGATGATCAAAGAATGGAAGCTTGGGATAATGATAGTAGGTAGTACTTTTAAAGATAATATCTTTAAAGCTAGATATTAGGGGAAATAATATAAAAGGGACTAATATAAGTTGTGGTGAGCAATCAAGTGGTAATCAAATTTATAATAAGTTTAGGAATATAATGGCAATATAGTGCACTTATTTACACTTAGCGCCTGGAATAGCACCTTGATTATTTTAACAATTGTGAATTATGAACTAGGGTAGTTATTATAAGCTAAAATAAAGGAGAAAATATATAAGGGACTAAATTAGTATGGTCAGTGGTCCGTGGTCTGTCGTCACATGAGGTACAGACCCTGAGCTGTATTTGGGGCTTAGCGTGACGGTTACAAAAGATGGCGTGCTCTGCAGTGTTTTAAAAATTGAGGTTGCGAGTGTGATGGAGGAGAGGTCTTGCTTCTCCAGGAGGAGATTAGGAGGCTGAAGTCCACCTAATGGGTCTGGGGAGAGAGTGTGAGGTAGCTGAGAGGGGAATGAGGTCCTAGCAGTGAGGTTTGCAGTCTGTCTCTCGTGGTGAGGAGGCTCAGGTGGGGAGGTAGGCAACGGTACCAGCAGATGAGGTGCAGTCAGCACTGCTACAAGGGCGATGTGGTAACCAGTAGAAACGCGCTCGGAGAAGGAGAAATCAGAATAAGAAGTTAAGAGTGAAGATCTGAGGTAGGAAATCGACTTCTCTGTTCTTCAGGCATGAATCGCGCTACTTCTAGTGGCCAGTAAAGGTAAGGGTACTCTTGCCCCTGCTTAACCGTCGCCGCGCACAAGCGCATTCTTGTGGTATGGTGAACTCTCAGATAAGATTATTGACCGTAGCTTTTTGTAATATGAATAAGAAGATGAGAGAATAGAGTGTGCTTCCCAGGAGCTGGTGTTGGGGACATAAGTTAACAGGGATGGTAATATCATGTCAACGGTATTGGGGAAAACAAGCCCATTAATTTGTCTCCTAGTGCTGGTGGACAATTATTATTGGGAGAGGTAAGGGTAGGAGAGATGAGCTGCTAGATAAGTACAGGTCAGTATAGATTTCATTAAGTTAAGGGAGGGGGGTCCCAATCATATGTAGCATCTTGCCTAGAAGGGGAGTAGGAAATGAAATGGTATGTCTAGGGCAATTGGTTGTTTTGTAAATTGTGGCTAGACAGATTACTGCAAGGGAACTTGCAAATCCCATTCATTGACAACTGGAAAACAATTTTATGGCAAACATGATATGTATGCAAGGGAAGGCCGGGATACATCTCTCTGGGCTTGGGGGTGGTAGCACTTGCGAACTCAATTGAGAAGGGCATTGAGTGAAATGCTAGGATTTGTAAACTGATAGAAGTAGAGGTATGGGGTTGAGTGGGAAAACAAGCAGGTTGCAACTACTGTTGGAAAACCGTAAATGTATAAAAGGCATTCAGCATGAGTTACAAATTAAAAGACAATAGATCAGTTCAAAGCAAAACAAAGGGGGACAGCAGAGGGCAGCAAGGGACTGTCCCTTAAGGTTTACTATACTAATAGCGAGTGTAGGAAATAAGATAGATGAGCTAAGATTAATTGCAAGTGCAGGTACATAGATATTATTGCTATAACGAGACCTGGTCAATCTGGAAAGCTAGAGAGATGCCCTTGAATGTCACATACAATGCTATAAATTATTCCACACTGACAGGGTCACGGAAGCGGTGGTGGATAGTAGCGTTTGTATGTCAGTAGAGACAATTTAAACTGTTGGTTAGACAAGATATAAATTAGAAGCATCGGCCACTGAATCTGTTTGGTTTACAGCTTCTCAAGGGCGAGGAAAGAAAAACTAATTTTTGGGAGTGATTTACAGGCCCCCAAATCCTTGTAGGGATGTTGCAGTTTATAATTCTATGGACCGAAATTCGTAAGGGAAGTCTACATACGAAAATGTTGTGCTAATGGGTCGATTTAACTATAGACAGATTGACTGGAGCAATTTGACCAGGAAGATTTCGAGTCAGGTGGGACTTTCTTGATATGATCCAGGATTGTTTTTTAAAACAGTTTTGGTGACAGAGCCAAAAACTAGGGGAAATAACCTCCTTGACTTGGTTCTTGCCAGTAGGGGAATCACTAATTAATAATCTTGAGGTTATTGATGAGTCTTGGGGAAAGTGATCACTAATCCACTCAGTTTTAATATATCATGGATCTCGCGCACAGCATAATAATAGCAATCATAAGATTAGTCCGTTCCTGACTTTTCGCTTGTCTCTGATTTCATTGAAGGATCTGAAAAAAATTACTTAGGTGGGCTGAACCTGGAATTGCTGACTAAGGGTCAGGTAGGTGGTGGATGGTTGCCGATATGACGCTTTCCAGTGGTTATTAGTTCTAGTGCTCAGTGCAAATTATGTTCCCAAATAGGGAAGATCAGATCAACAAAAAAATGATCCTAAATGGATATGAAACAACTAGATTTAAAATATGATTGGTCAAAAGAGAGGCATATATAGGCAAATCAAGAGAGGAGAGGGGCAATTAAGAAATCGATATATTTCAGTTAAAAGAGAGAAATAAAAAAAAAGAGAATTAGAAAAGCAAAAAGAGGATATGCAGGTTAAAGTGCTAGAGTATCGAAGACTAACCCAAAAAGGATTCTTTCAGGTATACAGAAGAAGGATAAGGACAAGATAGGCCCACTCAAAAAGTTCCTAGGGTCAGCTTTCATGAAAGTGATATGGAAAATGTTGTAGAATTTTTAACACCATATTCCTCTCAGTTTTTACACCAGGAGGATAACAGCGATATTTCCAGAAATGATAAATTGGTTAGAACAGGTCTGATAATAAAACTGTGCACAATTAGGGTCACAAGTGACATGGTCCTTAGGCAAATAGATAAATAAAACCTAACAAATCCCCAGGCCCTGATGAACTGTATGCAAGGGTTCTAAAGGAATGTTAAAGAGGAGCTTACGCTCAAACCTTTGGTTAATCTTTTCAACATATCCCATACAAAAATGGCATTGGTGCCAGATAAGTGGAAAATGGCAAATGTGATACCTATTTTCCAAAGCAGGTAACTGGTACCTTAGCTTCGCCTACTATAGACCAATAGGCCTAACATCTAGTGGAAAATTTATGGAATCAATAATTGCCGAGGGCAGTTTCGTAACACCTTGAAAAGCTTAAATTAATATCGATCTCTGCATGGTTTTTAAAAACCAAAGGGGCGTTTTCCTGTGCCTTACGAATTTACTAACTTTTTTCACTAAGGTATTTGAGGAGGTAGACTCATGGTAATTAATTTGATATTGTGTTTTTGGCTTCAGAAGGCTTTTGACAGGGTCCCACATCAGAGATATTTGAGGAAAATTAAGGCACATGGAACAGGAGGAGAAATTTTTCTGGTAGAGGGCCTTGGTTGACAAATAGGCAGCAGAGAGTTTGCATTAATGGAGAAGAAATGAGAAAATCAGAGTGGGGAAAGCGTCGGGGGGTATTCCAAATGGGTCAGTGTGGGCCCCCCCTGCTGTTCACAATCTACATAAACGACATAGATGAGGCCATAAAGGCGAACATCAGCAAGTTTGCCGATGACACCAAAAATATGCCGCGAATTCATTCAGACGAGGCATAGAGCACTCAGAAGATTTGAATAGACGATGCAGAATGGTTCGGAGAAGTGGCAGATGCAGTTTTTTTTAGACAAATGCAAAGTTCTTAATGTTTGGACAGGACAATAACCATGCCACATATTAAACACTAAATTATGGTAGATCTTAATATTTCAGATTGCCGAAAAGATTTAGGAGTTCTGGTTATAAGTAATCTGAAACCAAGACAAACAGTGCATAAGTGTTCGCATATAAAGCAATAGAATCATTGGCTCCATAATCAAGAAGCATAAATAATAGGAGTCCTCAGGTTGTTTCTTAATCTATACATCCTTGGTTAGGCTCATTTAGATTATGCTGCACAGTCTTTGGTCCACGTATTACAGAATGGATTAAATGCTCTGGAAAATTGTTAAGGAGGATGTTAAAGTTGATCACATGTATCAGAAACTTCCCTATCGAGGATAGACTAAGGGCCCTGAATCTGGCACTCTCTAGAAAGACGTTAGAATTAGGGGGGATATGATTGGGTGTTATAATGGAAGGAACAGGTATAAATAAAGGGGAATGTTAAATAGTGTGCTGAAAATATTAGCTAGACAGGACTCGCAGCAATGGTTTTAGTTGAAAAAAAATTCTGATTCAGGAAGGATATAGGGAAAGCACTGGTTTAGTAATAGAGTTGTGGATGGGGGAACAAACTCCCAAGTAACAGTTATAGAGCCAGGAACGTTGTGTAGCTTTTAAATAGGGTTGGATAAATACATGAGTGGATATGTGGGTGGGTGTGAGTTGGTCCTGATAGCTGTGCTACTACCAGGTTGCAGTTGCCGTCGTTCCTCCCTAAGTCAATGTGACCTGACCTAGGTTGGGTGCATTGGCTTAAGCAGGTAGTAGACTTGGTCCTGCCTCGCATGGGCGTGTTTCACGGTTCGCTCTTAGTGCTAGAAACTTAATTTGTGTCAATGGTGGCCGTTGGTCTGTGGCTAAAACTCCGCTTCACACACGGAGGGCCCGGGTTCGTCCCGGCGGGTGGAAATTCTGACACGTTCCTTACACATATTGTCTGTTCACCTAGCAGCAAATAGGTACCTGGGTGTTAGTTCGGTCTGGGTGTGGGTCGCATCCTGGGGGACAAGATTTTAGGACCCCAATGGGAAAATAAGTTAGACAGTCCTCGATGACGCACTGGGACCTTTCTTGGGTTATCCTGGGTGGCTAAACCTCCGGGGTAAAAATCGAACGAAATCTCTCAATCCTTACGATACATCCCTCTAGCGCCTGGAACAATCTTGGGCGGGGAACAAACATTATTACTGAGTCAAAAAAGGAGAATTAGTGTGCACTGCGTAGCAGAGTTTACTGCCAGAGGGGAATCATAGGCCTATGTCCCGTGTGGAAAAGAAAAAAAATAATAAAATTGAACTTTATGTCTGAGGAAAGAAAAGTCTTCATGATAACTTTGAGTATCATAGTGTTTAGTGTATACTACAGTGGCTCCCTAGTATATTTATGATAAAAGGCTAAAGTTGTCATTTGAAAAACGGTGAATTTGTAAAATGAAGTGATAAAGTATAGACGGAAGGTGCCAGAAGTCGCCAGAAACTTACCACAGGTACAGCTGTTTTTATTAATCTTATGGCCTGCTAGTGTACTCGCATAAATTTGTGATACCAGTGAATAGCAGAATACAGAGTTGTAGTAGCAACTAACAGTATTAGTAATGGTACTTAGTGGAGGTGGAGTGACTTTCATTAGTTTCTTTCTTAAATACGAGACGTTACTGTGAATTTCATATAACCTGTAGTTAGTTACCACGCGAGTCGCAATATAGACACAACGAGAAGCAATTATTACTACAGAAAAAAAAGCGTTCCTTCCTCAAAATTTGCGGGGAGCACAGTCCAACTTATAGTGATAATATTGCATTTATTGTGGTGGAGACGGAAAAAAAAAAAAAAAATTAGAAAGCCAAGATACAGCGATTGATAACAAGGAGGTGACGTTAGCTTCCATTGTAGGAGCTGCCAGATATCACCGGTATTCAACACGCAAGTTATTACTTTTGTTCAGTCAAAATCACACATTACTAGGGTAGATAATTTCCAGAGATCCTTCATGTGTTAGCTCAAATCACGCCCAGATATGTTTGAAAATAAGTGACCAATGATCAGCGCAGAGATCGACTGGTACTGGACCCTTGACTGGTCAGATCCCTTGACTGGTCCGAACCCGGGACTGGTTTCAAAACAGTTTCGTTGGACAATAAAGCAGACTGTAAACGGATGGGGTTGTAGACGCCTTATAAACACAAACATTAAAAAACAGGAACGTGACTGGAAGACTGTCCAAATATACAAAAAGAGTTAGAAAACAGAAAATACAAATAGCTAGAGCTTACATTTAAGGGGTATTAATTATAATATTCATGAGGTTTGCTAGTAGATAGCAGTAAATCAACATTTCAAACATTACTGAAAGCTGTGTGTAGTCTGTGGTCAGTCAAACAAACGGGCTTCCACATGGTAAATTGTCATTTTTGTGGAAATTGGTTGCGTGAGGGGCTCTTGATTTAGCGGAATTGGATCTGTGCTACAGTTCCCGATTTAAGCCTGAATGCCTTCCACATCCCCCCAGGCGCTGTATAATCCTCGGGTTTAGCGCTTCCCCCTTGATTATAATAATAATAAAATGTGGAAAATTGGTGGTCACGCCCCTTGGGCAGTTATCCACAGATAACTAGCTACAAGCAGTATTAAAAACAGAGAAGTGTAGTGTTTCTGAGGTATTCCCAAATGAGGAAATCTGTGGGACTAAATATCACAAGGGTATGAAATGAGGACACCATCAAAAAATGCTGCTTTCATAGGAAAACCTGGAAGCTGTCAACAACAGAGGGGAACATAAAAAGTCTGGGCTGAATGGTACTGCCCTTGATACTGGCCAGTAGTCAGAAACTGTAAGGCTGGAGGTGATGTCCTGGGAGACAGTATAGTTAAAAGTTAGGTCAAGGTGCTGTTCCTGGGAGACAGTATGGTGAAGCTGGAGGGTGCTGGTCATGGGGGACAGAAATGGTGAAGCTGGTGATGCACTGTCCTGGGAGACAGTAATGGTGAAGCTGGAGATTTTGTCCAGCGTAGTCGGGGAATTATACGCAGGGAAGGGAATACATATAAACTGACCTCATAGGGGGAACAGGTGCATATTAGGGAAACAAGTGTAGTCAAAGGATAAGATAAAACCATATTGAAAACTAGAAATACCGCAGGAAAATAGCATACATGAGGACTCCAATAGCAAAAGTGAGATAAAATTACCAAAAACAATGGTGGAGCTCCATTGTTGGTGCTAGGAGGATAGAAGTAAGACAGGGAAACATGCACCACCAGGGAAACAGTACAGAAGAAACCCATGGCAAGCGGGAAACCGAAGCCTTTGCACATACTATGCACTTGGTATCTGCTGGAATGGGAAACTCTGGGGAAAAACAGACTGGGACGCTGCAACTATGGACCACCTAGAAAATGCCATGCCCATATGACAACAGGATAATGCTAAAAACTCCCTTCCTGTAAGCTTTTTCACCCTTAAATGTGTACCCTCTTCAGTACAGGAAAGACTGTCTATAACTTAATATTGCCAGGCATACCATCTAAAGGGGACCAAAAAAGATACAAAACATCCAGGCCCATGGGGAAAACTGGGTAGCCTCAGCCACTCAAGAGGAGAGGTTTTTTAGTGCCATCGGAAGGAAAAATAAAACTGGAGGAAATGGCAGAAATCGTACACCAATGCACTCGATCTCATGAGTCATTCCTGGAAGTGGAACCCACAGTCGATGGCCTTACCTCTCCAAACCAACTGATACAGATCTAATGCCGGAAAAAATCCCCCCCCCAGTACCACAATACACCGTCCGATAACAATTCTTCTTTGCAAAATACAGAGGTCTAAAGCCAGCAAACAAACAAAACAAAATACCTTTCATCCGTGTGGGACTGCTTGCAGAGGCAAAGGCAATGTTCACGGCTTCACTGAAGACCCACATAAAGGATCACTTGGACAATGAAATATGGAATCCCAGTTAAACCTATACAGATGTGAATCAGAGTGAACAGCAAAAGGGGGGGGTGGGCCCTGTATATTGCAGAGTCTCTTGTTTGCACGGAACTGCCTTAATGCTCCAAATGCGTAGTGGAAGTGTTATAGCATGTAAAGGTCGAGTAACCAAAACCTAGTCATTGTGGTTAGTCTACAAGCCTCCGGATGCAACATCCCAGCTATTCAGGAAGCAGCTGTTTAAAAATGACACTGTCTGGAAAATCTTCCAGCTTCCTTGCACCTACATCTTGCTCCTGGGGGATTTTCAATTAAGGACCTAAATGGTGGAATATAGAAATAATATTGTTGCAGTAATAACACCAGGAGGCAGCTTGATGGAAACTCACACCTCTCACGAGCTTTTAAAATCTGCTGCAACAGAATCAATTTAAACCAGCTAAAAATAATAGAGGCCTTACTAGACTGGAGAATACACTAGAATCACATTCACTAACAATGATGATTGATAAGAACATGTCACCATATTCAAAAACCATTATACTCAGATTTCACAAATAATTGAGGTTCAGTCATGTATGCGAGGAGCCCCAGGACCGACAAAATGAGATAGTCACGAGGTGAGCATTCACCAAAATTCTACTTCAATAACAAAGACATAAAGTTTGGGACCAAGTAAACCAAGTCCTAACGATATAAGTGGGAAAAGATATACTATGCAAACTGACCCAAAATTATGCCTTCTAGAACAGATTAACTCGGTGGCACTCGATGTATGCACAAGGCTTTATTCCTCTAAGAAAAAAGGAGGAGTTGATGTAAAATAGAAAGAGACAGGCGCCTCCCTTTACAGGCGAGGAAAAAGAATAACAGAGCGGCTTAAAAGAGGTCAAATATATCTGAAATGCGGCAGGGGACACTGGTCAGAGAAATAGCATGCATCGAACTTTAAGCTAAAAGAATCCTTTAGGAGTCAGGAATCGCGGGAGGGGGGAGAACTAAAGCTATAAATGAAAATCGAAAGAAACCCAAAGTATTTTCTTCTCCGATGCCAAATCAAAATCGAGAACAACGCCCAGTATTCGGCCCCTTTTTTGGGGGACCCTACTTAAAACATGATGGGTCCGTCCTACAACAGATGACAGCAGGATATGAGTGAGCTACTCAAGTCCCAAATGACTCAGTTTTTAGCAAGCCGCTAACCAGACTGAGAGTCGAAGGATCAAAAAATGAATTTTTTATGAGAGTGCCACAAAATTTGAATAACACAAGCCTATCCGATGTTATTCCTGACCGCCAAATGACTTCGAACCAAGGCGATAAATGACATGCCCATGCATTCTTGACCAGGGCCACAGGACTCAAGGAACTCTGTGTTCATCAAGAACTGCTAGAAGCCCCTATCAAGAGCCTTTTCCTCTCCTATGGAGAGGAGCATGGACACGGTGTCGTCCCTCAGTTACTAAAAAAAACAGGACATAGCCCCACTCACAAAGGGGGCAGTAAAGCAACAGCAAAGAACTACAGACCAATAGCACTAACATCCCATATCATAAAAATCTTTTGAAAGGGTCCTAAGAAGCCAAAGATCCCACCCATCTAGAAACCCATCAGTTACACAAACCCGGGCAACATGGGTTTAGAACAGGTCGCCTCCTGTCTGTCTCAACTACTGGATCACTACGACAACGGTCCTAATGCACTAGAAGAAATAAGAATGCGATGTAATATATGCAGACTTTGGCAAAAGCCCTTCGACAAGTGGGTCCATGGCGTAATAGCGCACAAAATGCGTGCTAAAGGGATAACAGGAAAAGTCGGTTCGATGGAATCTATATTTCCTCACTACAGAACACAGAGAGTAGTCTCATACAGAGTAAAGTCCGAGGCAGAGCTACTGGTGGAAAGCTCTGTTCACAAGGCACAGTAAGGTACTAGCTCCCATCTTGTTCCTCATCCTCATATTCCGAATAGACGGATTGTCAGCCACAGCACAGTGTCTTCCTTTGCAGGATGACACCCGAATCTGCATGAACAGTTGTCTTCCATTTGCAGACACTGCAAGGGCTCCAGGCAGAATCAACAAATCTTTCAGTGGGCTGCAGAAAACAATATGAAGTCAACGATGAGAAACTTTCTATTACTAGATATGGTAAAATGAGGAAATTAAATCTTCATCAAGAGTTACCAAAAACAAATTCTGGCCACAAAAATAGAGGCGAAACACAACGTCAAGACCTCGGGAGTGATTATGTCGGAGGATACTCACCTTCAAGGACATAACTTGTATCAATCGCATTGCTAGAAAAATGATCAGGATGATAATGAGAACCTTCAAAACTAGGAGGCCAAAAGCCCATGATGGTCACTCTTCAGGTCACTTGTTCTATCTAGGCTGGAATATTGCTGCACTCTACAGACCTTTCAAGGATGGTGAAATTGCCGACCTAGAAAAATGTACAGAGACACTTTCACGTGGCGCATAACGAGATTAAACACCTCAATTACTGGGAGCGCTTGAGGTTTTAAACCTGTATTCCCTGGACGCAGGGAGGGAGAGATACATGATTATTAACTGGAAAATCCTAGAGGGTCTCAGTACCGAATTGCACACGAAAATCCACTCTCTACGAAAAGCAAAAGGACTTGGCAGGACGAGCACCATCCCCACAATGAAAAGGCAGGGGTGTCACTAGCACGTTAGAGACCATACAATAAGTGTCAGGGGCCCGAGGACTGTTCAAAACAGCCTCCCAGGCACTCCATGAAGGGGGAATTACCAACAGACCCCTGGCAGTCTTCAAGCTGGCATGGACACGCACCTAAAGTCATTTCTGAATCAGCCCGGGCTGTGGCTCGTTACGTTGGTTTGCGTGCAGGCCAGTAGCTGGTTGATCAGAGCGCTGATCCACCAGGAGGCCTGGTCACAGACCGGGCCGCGGGGGCGTTGACCCCCGAAACTCTCTCCAGGAAACTCAAGGTTGGCTTTCTGCAGTGTTTCCTTGTTCTTATGTCTTAAACAAAGTTAAATGAACAGATGTCACTTTGCAATAATATTGGTTTAGGAGTAAGATCTGATTTGTAATATTAAATAAGTTTGAGCAGTTTATTGCACAATAAAAGTAAAAAATATGAGGTAGTTGGTACTAGCTGAATGAAAAAAAAAAGACTATTCACCTTCCAATATCAATAAGATATTTAGAGTAGAATAATTTAAATATTTTATTTTACTTCAACATTTGGTTGCAACTATAGCATTTATGTAAATACGTAAATGAAAATAATAATATTAAAAATTAAATATCTCTTTAAAATACGGTGTCTCTGGAATCTGTCACCCAAATCAGCGTAGGCGGTCTCATTCCAAGCGACCAATCAGAGTTGGAGGTTCTATTTGAGCCGACCAATCAGAGGAATAGCAACAAGGTGTGTTTGTTTGGAGAGATTCCTCAGTTCCAAAAACAGATGGTTGACAGAGGGCGACCCAAGTAGGAAGATGTTAGTCTCCAGACGAGGAAGTGGTGGATTTTACTGTGTTGACAAGTACCTTTTTAAGTGAATGAGGTGCCAGCTGAAAACGCTGGAACTGCACATGCTGCTTCAGGATCTTCCAGAGGCTGCTAAGCGTCTACGATTACACCTTCGACTACCATGATGACACTACTGGCTCGAGTAACTCAACCCACCGCAAGTGTACCCATGTTCACAAGTAAGTTTAATAATGTAATTTACACGTTCAGGGGCTCTGCTACACGGTCAGGGTCTTGTACACGTTCAGGGTCTACTACTAACACACGTTCAGGGTCTCAGGCCCGGTGGCCTGGTGGCTAAAGCTCCCGCTTCACACACGGAGGGCCCGGGTTCGATTCCCGGCGGGTGGAAACATTTCGACACGTTTCCTTACACCTATTGTCCTGTTCACCTAGCAGCAAATAGGACCTGGGTGTTGTCGAATGGTGTGCTGGTCGCATCCTGGGGGTCAAGATTAAGGACCCCAATGGAAATAAGTTAGACAGTCCTCGATGACGCACTGACTTTCTTGGGTTATCCTGGGTGGCTAACCCTCCGGGGTTAAAAATCCGAACGAAATCTTATCTTATCTTATCTTCAGGGTCTCTGCTACACGTTCAGGGTCTCTGGTACACGCTTAGGGTCTCTGCTACACGCTTAGGGTCTCTGCTACACGTTCAGGGTCTCTGCTACACTTAAGGGGTCTCTGCTACACGTTCAGGGTTTCTCTGGTACGCGCCGCTTAGGGTCTCTCGGCTACACGTTCAGGGTATCTGCTAATCGTTCAGGGTCCCTGCTACACGTTTCAGGGTCTCTGGTACACGCTTAGGGTCTCTGCTACACGTTCAGGGTCTCTGCTACACGTTCAGGGTCTCTGCTACACGTTCAGGGTCTCTGGTACACGCTTAGGGTCTCTGCTACACGCTTAGGGTCTCTCTGCCTACACGATTAGGAGTCTCTGCTACACGTTCAGGGTTCTGCTACACGTTCAGGGTCTCTGCTACACGTTCAGGGTCTCTGCTCTACACGTTTTCAGGGTCTTGGCTACATCGCTTAGGGTCTCTGTACAGTTCAGGGTCTCTGCTACACTTCAGGGTCTCTGCTTCACGCTTGGGTCTCTGCTACACGCTAGGGTCATCTGCTACACGTTCAGGGTCTCTGCTACACGTCCCGGGTCTCTGCTTCACGCTTAGGCGGTTCTCTGCTACACGTTCTGGGTCTCTGCTCACGTTCAGGGTCTCTGCTACACGCTTCTTAGGGTCTCTTCTACACGTTCAGGGTCTCTGCTACACGTTCAGGGTCTCTGCTACACGTTCGGGGACTCTGCTACACGCTTCTAGGGTCTCTGCTACACGTTCAGGGTCTCTGCTACTCGTTCCAGAGGTCTCTGCTACACGTTCAGGGGTCTCTGCTAACGTTCAGGGTCTCTGCTACACGTTCTGGGTCTCTGGTACCGTTCAGGGTCTCATGTACACGCTTAGGGTCTCTGCTACACATTCAGGACCTCTGCTACACGCTCAGGGGCCTCTATTAAACATGGTATGGTTTGATGGCAATCGTGTTATGATTTCGCGAGTCTTGAAGGCCTCTCACTACACATTTAGAGCATACTTGTCTCGTGGCCCTTACTTGCAAGAGCTGTTACATGATTCAGGTTGCCTCTGCTACACATTCAGGGCCTATATTGCTTTCATGTTCTTCAAATTCAAAACTTGTATCACATGTTCACAGAAACACATGGACCATAACACAAGGCCACAGATCACTCTTTGATGTTCCCTGTGGTTTCTAAACTATGCAAAAACTCAATGCAAATTATAAAGGCCACTAAAATCTGGAATTCATTCCCTGTAAATATGAAAGAAACACAGCCTGTTTATAAATTCAAGTCTCTTCTCAAAGATTACTTACTCACCCAAAACCAAATAAATATGATAACTGAACATTATAAATTGTATATCTTAAATGTTTATCAAATTATTTCACATAAATGTTTTTAACCTAAAACCCCAATATTCTAACTTTATTATTTTATAAATACACTACCTTACAGAATCACTTCCTAAATGAATGCAAACCATATGACCTGTCTTTGTAATACTCACTTGTGCTTATGGTTATCTGTTTACATTAATTTTTATCACTGATTTTCATCTTTGCCTTTAGTAGCAGCGCCTGTATAGTCTTGTGGCTTAGCGCTTCTTTTTGATTATAATTATAATAATAATAATCATTGCTTAGTTAATCTTAAGTTAATTTTAAGCCAGCCCGTAATGCTATGCATAGTATAAGTGGCTTTGGCATACTGCTCTTATCTGTATTTTTTTTGTACCTCTGTATGTGTGCACAAATTGGAAATAAATAAATAAATAAATAAATAGAGACTCATACTTTCCATATTGGATAGGACCCGACACTCTGGATACCCTCCCACCCCAGGGCTTGTCTCCAATTGTAGAATGGTGGTTACTCTCTGTCGGACTCGAAATTTACGTAAAACAAACCCGGACGGCTTATCACCCCACAATACGTCCTCTAACCCCGCCCTAACCCTAATTGCCATCAAAACCTATCATTGTGTAATTCAGCCTATTCTATCTGAAGACTTAGCCAAGTCATCCCTCCTAACACCTCCCCAACATAAAGTTCTTGCAAAATGTCCCTCCAGATGATTTGCAACACCAAATACGCACCTCCTCGCCTCTTCTCGTCCCTAACCTTAAAAAAATTCGTATTTCAGGTTTGGCCTGCATTTCCCACCTATCTAACAGATCTATCTCCCTGTTCCCTTTGCCTCCCAAAATGCAACCACCAATCACTGAAAAAAAGGGCCCCTCCCCTCTCCTTAAGAAGCTTACATTTAAATTTCCAGTACCCAGATTAAATACGCACCACTCCATCACACACAGATCTGCTATTACCACCCTGTGATCGAAAACACCCCCACATCGAAGGATTTGCACCCTCACAACATCTATACCCCTGCTTAATATAGATTCTCGTCAATCGCGCCTCATATCCCTACAGACGAACGTGTGCTCCACTAGGTATCCCCCCCGACACCACCCATCAACAACCCCAATATCTCGCAATACATCCCTCAGAACACTCAACACACATCCCGCCCCTTTCTCGGTTCGACATCACCACTCCGTTATCACACAATTCCAATCACTCCTATTACTGTTTTAGTAGAGGGCAAATCTCTCAAAGTGATACGGCAATACCTCCCTGACGCAAATCTACTTTTACCCTGGTATTACTAGTTGCTGGCTGGTAAACACTACGAAAAACGTAGCTCGCATCTCACCCCAGACACCATCCCGCCTCATGGACCCTCCCAACCCCCTCTCTTCCCAACCACATGACATGCAAGGGGCTGGTCTCCTTTACCGCCACTGTACCCCACCTTTCAATGCAAACCATGGGGTTAACATACATCCGATATCCTTTCACCTCAACTCAAATCCAGCCCTGTGATTATTGCTCTTGCAAAAACAAATGTCGACATCAAACCGCGTTTAAAAACCTACTCCAACAAAAACTTTCTTGACCTCAGTCTTAATGTCCATTAACATTAATGCGTGACACATCTGAAAATTTTTAGACAGGGGCAGTTTTCCCCTATGCCGCTGTGGATTTACTCACTGCACTTTTCAATTACGTGTTCCTTTGTCACTCGATTTTTTCTGTGCAGTTACCTCCCCCATCCCTCTCCCCACTGTGCAATCAGGCGCAACCTTACAACTATGAGACATCGACTCCACTACCTGCTGTCGTGCCGGTAGCCCGTACAGGGGCCTCCCTTGTTAGATTTTGACTGTATTATGTAGTGACCTCGCGCCACGCTGCAACAGATCGCAGCAGTATTTTCATAGAACTTCCACTTACACACATACAGATATAGATAGGCGAATCCCTACTCGAGTGTACCTCCATACCCCCACACCACTCTAGTCCTTTCTTCTCAAGTCTTCCTCCACGATTTGTTGTCCCTCCAGCTCCGTCCTTACATAAACTGAGGACAACCTTCTGCACATGGTCTCCTCCACATCCAGGAAAATCCTTGAATCACATCCGCCAAAATGAACCAACCTGGCGGTCGATGCTTCCTGGACATAACAGACTCTACTCAGATGTCACTTTCGACTCACCAACGCCCCTGGGGAGAGTGACACACGTCTCCGCCTCTGCCACCTCCTGTTCGACCTCCTCGCTCCTGAGGTTCAGTCCTCCGGCTCCGAGTCACCAGAGCCCTGGCACCAAATCACTACGGCTGCTGAATCACAATTGGAGTCCCAGAACTCGAGGAGCCTGCCTCCTTAGGACACTGGGCTGCCATGTGCTCCATAAGAGCGACACAAACGAATGCGCGCTTCACTCGCCTGACAAAACATAGTAAATAAACCTGTGTTCCTATGGCCAGGTCATCGTAACATAGGAATGGTATAGGCCTTGGTAAGACATTTTAAGGGTGTATGAAACCCCTCCGGCCAGCCCTTCAAAGGACCATCCCTCCACAAAACCCCATGGTTTTTGCAGAATGCATGTCTCATACTGCTGAAAAAACTACTGTAGACCATTTCCTTAGCCCTCGAAGGGTACATTTCTTTACCCTTCACCATGTGAAGTACTTAGAGGACGTCTGGTGTTAAAACGACATCATCACTGAATTCACACTCATGCGTTGTTCCTGGTAATGCTCGACAATTCTTGTGTAGAAGCCTGCTCGTACCAAATTTCACTAAGATTCTTGACCAAACCATAGAGCGACGCCATACAATTCCTTCATTGGGAATAACAAATCGTATCCCTGATATGCTAGGGAGAAGGACGTTCATCGTATCTCACTTAAAGTACCACGAACCAGCTCAATGCAAATAGTATTTATTCTCCGTCCTGATACGTTTCCGCCATCTGGTTATCCAAGTGGAAAACTCAGGTAAACTGCATGCAAAAAGCCAACTCAGTCAGGAGCGTCTGCGGGCAAGCAGGTCACACGGCACTGTGTGAGCGATGCGATCATTAGTTAGAATTAAGTATAAACTAAGTAAATATTCTAAAGCTAAAAAAATAGCACTGAATAATTTAACAAATGTAAAAAATTGAGCTAAGGTAGTTTTTTAAAGCTAAAAAAGGAGCACAATATAAAAGGGGACTAAAAATAAATTTGTGGTGAACAAATAAATGTGATGATCAAAGAATGGAAGCTTGGGATAATGATAGTAGGTAGTACTTTTAAAGATAATATCTTTAAAGCTAGATATTAGGGGAAATAATATAAAAGGGACTAATATAAGTTGTGGTGAGCAATCAAGTGGTAATCAAATTTATAATAAGTTTAGGAATATAATGGCAATATAGTGCACTTATTTACACTTAGCGCCTGGAATAGCACCTTGATTATTTTAACAATTGTGAATTATGAACTAGGGTAGTTATTATAAGCTAAAATAAAGGAGAAAATATATAAGGGACTAAATTAGTATGGTCAGTGGTCCGTGGTCTGTCGTCACATGAGGTACAGACCCTGAGCTGTATTTGGGGCTTAGCGTGACGGTTACAAAAGATGGCGTGCTCTGCAGTGTTTTAAAAATTGAGGTTGCGAGTGTGATGGAGGAGAGGTCTTGCTTCTCCAGGAGGAGATTAGGAGGCTGAAGTCCACCTAATGGGTCTGGGGAGAGAGTGTGAGGTAGCTGAGAGGGGAATGAGGTCCTAGCAGTGAGGTTTGCAGTCTGTCTCTCGTGGTGAGGAGGCTCAGGTGGGGAGGTAGGCAACGGTACCAGCAGATGAGGTGCAGTCAGCACTGCTACAAGGGCGATGTGGTAACCAGTAGAAACGCGCTCGGAGAAGGAGAAATCAGAATAAGAAGTTAAGAGTGAAGATCTGAGGTAGGAAATCGACTTCTCTGTTCTTCAGGCATGAATCGCGCTACTTCTAGTGGCCAGTAAAGGTAAGGGTACTCTTGCCCCTGCTTAACCGTCGCCGCGCACAAGCGCATTCTTGTGGTATGGTGAACTCTCAGATAAGATTATTGACCGTAGCTTTTTGTAATATGAATAAGAAGATGAGAGAATAGAGTGTGCTTCCCAGGAGCTGGTGTTGGGGACATAAGTTAACAGGGATGGTAATATCATGTCAACGGTATTGGGGAAAACAAGCCCATTAATTTGTCTCCTAGTGCTGGTGGACAATTATTATTGGGAGAGGTAAGGGTAGGAGAGATGAGCTGCTAGATAAGTACAGGTCAGTATAGATTTCATTAAGTTAAGGGAGGGGGGTCCCAATCATATGTAGCATCTTGCCTAGAAGGGGAGTAGGAAATGAAATGGTATGTCTAGGGCAATTGGTTGTTTTGTAAATTGTGGCTAGACAGATTACTGCAAGGGAACTTGCAAATCCCATTCATTGACAACTGGAAAACAATTTTATGGCAAACATGATATGTATGCAAGGGAAGGCCGGGATACATCTCTCTGGGCTTGGGGGTGGTAGCACTTGCGAACTCAATTGAGAAGGGCATTGAGTGAAATGCTAGGATTTGTAAACTGATAGAAGTAGAGGTATGGGGTTGAGTGGGAAAACAAGCAGGTTGCAACTACTGTTGGAAAACCGTAAATGTATAAAAGGCATTCAGCATGAGTTACAAATTAAAAGACAATAGATCAGTTCAAAGCAAAACAAAGGGGGACAGCAGAGGGCAGCAAGGGACTGTCCCTTAAGGTTTACTATACTAATAGCGAGTGTAGGAAATAAGATAGATGAGCTAAGATTAATTGCAAGTGCAGGTACATAGATATTATTGCTATAACGAGACCTGGTCAATCTGGAAAGCTAGAGAGATGCCCTTGAATGTCACATACAATGCTATAAATTATTCCACACTGACAGGGTCACGGAAGCGGTGGTGGATAGTAGCGTTTGTATGTCAGTAGAGACAATTTAAACTGTTGGTTAGACAAGATATAAATTAGAAGCATCGGCCACTGAATCTGTTTGGTTTACAGCTTCTCAAGGGCGAGGAAAGAAAAACTAATTTTTGGGAGTGATTTACAGGCCCCCAAATCCTTGTAGGGATGTTGCAGTTTATAATTCTATGGACCGAAATTCGTAAGGGAAGTCTACATACGAAAATGTTGTGCTAATGGGTCGATTTAACTATAGACAGATTGACTGGAGCAATTTGACCAGGAAGATTTCGAGTCAGGTGGGACTTTCTTGATATGATCCAGGATTGTTTTTTAAAACAGTTTTGGTGACAGAGCCAAAAACTAGGGGAAATAACCTCCTTGACTTGGTTCTTGCCAGTAGGGGAATCACTAATTAATAATCTTGAGGTTATTGATGAGTCTTGGGGAAAGTGATCACTAATCCACTCAGTTTTAATATATCATGGATCTCGCGCACAGCATAATAATAGCAATCATAAGATTAGTCCGTTCCTGACTTTTCGCTTGTCTCTGATTTCATTGAAGGATCTGAAAAAAATTACTTAGGTGGGCTGAACCTGGAATTGCTGACTAAGGGTCAGGTAGGTGGTGGATGGTTGCCGATATGACGCTTTCCAGTGGTTATTAGTTCTAGTGCTCAGTGCAAATTATGTTCCCAAATAGGGAAGATCAGATCAACAAAAAAATGATCCTAAATGGATATGAAACAACTAGATTTAAAATATGATTGGTCAAAAGAGAGGCATATATAGGCAAATCAAGAGAGGAGAGGGGCAATTAAGAAATCGATATATTTCAGTTAAAAGAGAGAAATAAAAAAAAAGAGAATTAGAAAAGCAAAAAGAGGATATGCAGGTTAAAGTGCTAGAGTATCGAAGACTAACCCAAAAAGGATTCTTTCAGGTATACAGAAGAAGGATAAGGACAAGATAGGCCCACTCAAAAAGTTCCTAGGGTCAGCTTTCATGAAAGTGATATGGAAAATGTTGTAGAATTTTTAACACCATATTCCTCTCAGTTTTTACACCAGGAGGATAACAGCGATATTTCCAGAAATGATAAATTGGTTAGAACAGGTCTGATAATAAAACTGTGCACAATTAGGGTCACAAGTGACATGGTCCTTAGGCAAATAGATAAATAAAACCTAACAAATCCCCAGGCCCTGATGAACTGTATGCAAGGGTTCTAAAGGAATGTTAAAGAGGAGCTTACGCTCAAACCTTTGGTTAATCTTTTCAACATATCCCATACAAAAATGGCATTGGTGCCAGATAAGTGGAAAATGGCAAATGTGATACCTATTTTCCAAAGCAGGTAACTGGTACCTTAGCTTCGCCTACTATAGACCAATAGGCCTAACATCTAGTGGAAAATTTATGGAATCAATAATTGCCGAGGGCAGTTTCGTAACACCTTGAAAAGCTTAAATTAATATCGATCTCTGCATGGTTTTTAAAAACCAAAGGGGCGTTTTCCTGTGCCTTACGAATTTACTAACTTTTTTCACTAAGGTATTTGAGGAGGTAGACTCATGGTAATTAATTTGATATTGTGTTTTTGGCTTCAGAAGGCTTTTGACAGGGTCCCACATCAGAGATATTTGAGGAAAATTAAGGCACATGGAACAGGAGGAGAAATTTTTCTGGTAGAGGGCCTTGGTTGACAAATAGGCAGCAGAGAGTTTGCATTAATGGAGAAGAAATGAGAAAATCAGAGTGGGGAAAGCGTCGGGGGGTATTCCAAATGGGTCAGTGTGGGCCCCCCCTGCTGTTCACAATCTACATAAACGACATAGATGAGGCCATAAAGGCGAACATCAGCAAGTTTGCCGATGACACCAAAAATATGCCGCGAATTCATTCAGACGAGGCATAGAGCACTCAGAAGATTTGAATAGACGATGCAGAATGGTTCGGAGAAGTGGCAGATGCAGTTTTTTTTAGACAAATGCAAAGTTCTTAATGTTTGGACAGGACAATAACCATGCCACATATTAAACACTAAATTATGGTAGATCTTAATATTTCAGATTGCCGAAAAGATTTAGGAGTTCTGGTTATAAGTAATCTGAAACCAAGACAAACAGTGCATAAGTGTTCGCATATAAAGCAATAGAATCATTGGCTCCATAATCAAGAAGCATAAATAATAGGAGTCCTCAGGTTGTTTCTTAATCTATACATCCTTGGTTAGGCTCATTTAGATTATGCTGCACAGTCTTTGGTCCACGTATTACAGAATGGATTAAATGCTCTGGAAAATTGTTAAGGAGGATGTTAAAGTTGATCACATGTATCAGAAACTTCCCTATCGAGGATAGACTAAGGGCCCTGAATCTGGCACTCTCTAGAAAGACGTTAGAATTAGGGGGGATATGATTGGGTGTTATAATGGAAGGAACAGGTATAAATAAAGGGGAATGTTAAATAGTGTGCTGAAAATATTAGCTAGACAGGACTCGCAGCAATGGTTTTAGTTGAAAAAAAATTCTGATTCAGGAAGGATATAGGGAAAGCACTGGTTTAGTAATAGAGTTGTGGATGGGGGAACAAACTCCCAAGTAACAGTTATAGAGCCAGGAACGTTGTGTAGCTTTTAAATAGGGTTGGATAAATACATGAGTGGATATGTGGGTGGGTGTGAGTTGGTCCTGATAGCTGTGCTACTACCAGGTTGCAGTTGCCGTCGTTCCTCCCTAAGTCAATGTGACCTGACCTAGGTTGGGTGCATTGGCTTAAGCAGGTAGTAGACTTGGTCCTGCCTCGCATGGGCGTGTTTCACGGTTCGCTCTTAGTGCTAGAAACTTAATTTGTGTCAATGGTGGCCGTTGGTCTGTGGCTAAAACTCCGCTTCACACACGGAGGGCCCGGGTTCGTCCCGGCGGGTGGAAATTCTGACACGTTCCTTACACATATTGTCTGTTCACCTAGCAGCAAATAGGTACCTGGGTGTTAGTTCGGTCTGGGTGTGGGTCGCATCCTGGGGGACAAGATTTTAGGACCCCAATGGGAAAATAAGTTAGACAGTCCTCGATGACGCACTGGGACCTTTCTTGGGTTATCCTGGGTGGCTAAACCTCCGGGGTAAAAATCGAACGAAATCTCTCAATCCTTACGATACATCCCTCTAGCGCCTGGAACAATCTTGGGCGGGGAACAAACATTATTACTGAGTCAAAAAAGGAGAATTAGTGTGCACTGCGTAGCAGAGTTTACTGCCAGAGGGGAATCATAGGCCTATGTCCCGTGTGGAAAAGAAAAAAAATAATAAAATTGAACTTTATGTCTGAGGAAAGAAAAGTCTTCATGATAACTTTGAGTATCATAGTGTTTAGTGTATACTACAGTGGCTCCCTAGTATATTTATGATAAAAGGCTAAAGTTGTCATTTGAAAAACGGTGAATTTGTAAAATGAAGTGATAAAGTATAGACGGAAGGTGCCAGAAGTCGCCAGAAACTTACCACAGGTACAGCTGTTTTTATTAATCTTATGGCCTGCTAGTGTACTCGCATAAATTTGTGATACCAGTGAATAGCAGAATACAGAGTTGTAGTAGCAACTAACAGTATTAGTAATGGTACTTAGTGGAGGTGGAGTGACT
Source organism: Cherax quadricarinatus (assembly GCF_026875155.1). Lineage (NCBI taxonomy): Eukaryota > Metazoa > Arthropoda > Malacostraca > Decapoda > Parastacidae > Cherax > Cherax quadricarinatus. The sequence continues at coordinate 3,296,801 of NC_069404.1, read as the reverse complement.
TTCATTAGTTTCTTTCTTAAATACGAGACGTTACTGTGAATTTCATATAACCTGTAGTTAGTTACCACGCGAGTCGCAATATAGACACAACGAGAAGCAATTATTACTACAGAAAAAAAAGCGTTCCTTCCTCAAAATTTGCGGGGAGCACAGTCCAACTTATAGTGATAATATTGCATTTATTGTGGTGGAGACGGAAAAAAAAAAAAAAAATTAGAAAGCCAAGATACAGCGATTGATAACAAGGAGGTGACGTTAGCTTCCATTGTAGGAGCTGCCAGATATCACCGGTATTCAACACGCAAGTTATTACTTTTGTTCAGTCAAAATCACACATTACTAGGGTAGATAATTTCCAGAGATCCTTCATGTGTTAGCTCAAATCACGCCCAGATATGTTTGAAAATAAGTGACCAATGATCAGCGCAGAGATCGACTGGTACTGGACCCTTGACTGGTCAGATCCCTTGACTGGTCCGAACCCGGGACTGGTTTCAAAACAGTTTCGTTGGACAATAAAGCAGACTGTAAACGGATGGGGTTGTAGACGCCTTATAAACACAAACATTAAAAAACAGGAACGTGACTGGAAGACTGTCCAAATATACAAAAAGAGTTAGAAAACAGAAAATACAAATAGCTAGAGCTTACATTTAAGGGGTATTAATTATAATATTCATGAGGTTTGCTAGTAGATAGCAGTAAATCAACATTTCAAACATTACTGAAAGCTGTGTGTAGTCTGTGGTCAGTCAAACAAACGGGCTTCCACATGGTAAATTGTCATTTTTGTGGAAATTGGTTGCGTGAGGGGCTCTTGATTTAGCGGAATTGGATCTGTGCTACAGTTCCCGATTTAAGCCTGAATGCCTTCCACATCCCCCCAGGCGCTGTATAATCCTCGGGTTTAGCGCTTCCCCCTTGATTATAATAATAATAAAATGTGGAAAATTGGTGGTCACGCCCCTTGGGCAGTTATCCACAGATAACTAGCTACAAGCAGTATTAAAAACAGAGAAGTGTAGTGTTTCTGAGGTATTCCCAAATGAGGAAATCTGTGGGACTAAATATCACAAGGGTATGAAATGAGGACACCATCAAAAAATGCTGCTTTCATAGGAAAACCTGGAAGCTGTCAACAACAGAGGGGAACATAAAAAGTCTGGGCTGAATGGTACTGCCCTTGATACTGGCCAGTAGTCAGAAACTGTAAGGCTGGAGGTGATGTCCTGGGAGACAGTATAGTTAAAAGTTAGGTCAAGGTGCTGTTCCTGGGAGACAGTATGGTGAAGCTGGAGGGTGCTGGTCATGGGGGACAGAAATGGTGAAGCTGGTGATGCACTGTCCTGGGAGACAGTAATGGTGAAGCTGGAGATTTTGTCCAGCGTAGTCGGGGAATTATACGCAGGGAAGGGTTTTTGGGGCCTCTAAAACCGGTATTTGGGGGGTTTGTTCCCACTCACCCAAAAATCTATTCCCAAAAACCGTACTTTCCTATTTCCTTCCTAAAATCTAAATTTTTTCCCAATTTAAAAACCCATTGCTGCAAAGTCCTATCTAGGCTAGATTTTTTCAGCACACTATTTAACCCCTTTTTTTAAATTCCCAGTTTTCCATTTATACATTAAAATTCTTTATCCCCCTTTAATTCTAAGTTTTTCAGGTGAAAGATTCAGGGCCCTTAGTCTACCCCTTTAGGGAATTTTTTCCCTGATCTTTGGGATAACTTTTTTTTCCCCTTTTTTTGATTTTTTCCCAGGAATTTAATCCATTCTTTTAAAAACGGTGCCCCAAAACCCTGTGCAGCAAAATTTCTAAATGAGGCCAAACCCAAGGATGTATAGAGTTGAAGAACAACCTGGGGGGACCCCCTATTATTTATCTTCTTGATATGAACCCAAAGGGATTCTTTTGTTTTATTTTGAACACTTTTGCACTGTTTTTGGTTTCGATTACTGCTCCCAGAACTCCTAAATTTTTTTTGGGCAATCCGAAATATTAAATCAACATTTTTTTGTTTTTTATGTTGCTTGGTTATTGCCCCCTGCCCAAATTTAAAAACTTTGCTTTTTGCCCTATATTAAACTGCATCTGCCACTTCCCCGCCCAAAGAAATCATCTTTTTCAAATTTTTCCTGGAGTGCCCCGAATGCCCCCTCGTCAGAATAAATTTTTCGACGGCCTTTTTTGGGTTGTAAATCGGAAAACCTTGCTGTTTGCGCTTTTTTATGCCCTAAATCTATTTTGTTTATGTAAAATTTTAAAAAGCTTTAGGGGGGCATTCATAGTGTGAAAAGGCCCATGGTGAGGCTGCCAGTTCGGCCCACAAAGCGGCTGAAAAATATGTGCGGAATTCAAGGAGTACTGGGGACGTTAGGCGAAACCTGAACAAGTGTTTTTTTTTGACGAAACACCCCCATTTTGGAAGAAAATGCCAAGCGGGAAAACGTATATTACTAGGGGGGAAAAGGGGCCTCCCGGAAACATAAGCCTAAAAGGGCAGGGCTACCCCGTTGATGTGGCCAAGGTTTAGGGGTGATTGCAAAGTAAAACCCTTTTTTTGGGTTTGTATCACTCAAACTCCCAGAGTTTTTAAAGGAAAAAAAAATTTTAAAAATGTCAAGGCTAATTTGTGGGTGCTTGTGGAGGGCAAACAGAAAGGGCCTTGGGTCACCAGGGACTTTTTTCAAATGACGGGTTTTAACCATGCATTTCCCCCAAAATGTAAAAAATTTACCTAATTGAAAAGAAATTAAAACCTTCCCTCCTGGTTTTAACAATCCCCCCGGGTACCCTTTCCCGATTTGGGCAGTGATTTTCTAGGGACAGAGCTTCAAAAGGGGTGAAGTTTTTGCCTCCAAATTTCCACTCTCTCCTGAGCCCTTGGACCAGCAGGTTATTTCCCAAATTTTAAAAAACTGTACACAAAAGCTAAAGTTTGAAAGGTGCTTTTTAGTGACCTCAGAAAAAAAATGGGCTAAGAGTTTTTGGAAAAAATCATTTTAAACCCTCCTCCCAAATTTTTAAACAAATTTTAAGGGGAAGGCTTTTGGGGGGAAGGACTAAGAGGACCTTGAACCTTTTAGGGAAAAAAATGTGGCCGAATGTGGAGGGCAAAAGGGGTTTTTTTTAAGGGGTTTTTAGGCTAACCCCGAGAATTATGCCATTGGGAATCCATTGTGGCAGGGGAAAATCCTTGGGGTTGGAGGTTAGTGGGGAGGAAGTGGAAGAGCTGGGGAGGAGGGCAATGAAGAACCAACCACTGATGAGCTGCTAAAATCATCTTGAACAGCAAGAGGGCAGACCTGAGGGAAATGCTTTGGAGGAGGGGATAGGAAATTGAAGAAGGGTTTCCCACTTTAAGATTAAGGAAATGTGTGCAAAGTGGCTTGAAGTGGGAAAAACCTTTTTTTTATGAAAATCACCCCGGGCAGCTTCCCGCAAAACTGTGTTTTGGGAACCCGTACACTGACAATGTTTTTGAACCCTTTAGGAAATTTATTAAAGGGAAAGAGGTTTCAGGGGTTTTATGGGCAGATTTTGTTGTTTGGGCAAAAGTTTCCAAAGGGCTCTAAGCTGGGCCTAGGGGCATTAAAAGAAGGGAAAATAACCCCAGAAAAAGACTTGCTGCCTCAAGTGCCCAAAAGGAAGGGGGTTCCCCTTTAAACCCTCGGGAAAATCAAAACTCCCCTCCTCCCATCCCATCAAAATTTCACCCCGATTTTTCAAAAAAGGTAAGTGTCATCTGTGCATGGGCTTCAGTTTTTGTGTAAAATTTAAAAATTTAAAATTTCGTGTGGTAAAATTTTTTTTTTTTTTTAATACTTTGGGGGGGTCCCCTTTCACGGATTACAGTGGAAACCCCCCCCCCGATTTTAATCCTTTCCCAAAAGGGGTTTATTGGTATGGGGAAATAATTTGGTATGCGAATGAATTTTCCCCAAAAAGAAAAAAATGGAAATAAATTAATCCCTGCAAGAAAAAACCCCCAAAAATATGAAAAAAAAAAATTTTTCCCAAAAAAAAATCTTTCACCGGGGAAAGGTCTTTTTTGTATAGAACATGCCTTAATTGTGATGTCTAATTCTAAATAAAAAAACCTTCCTTTTTAAACACAATATGAGGCACTGTTCCGGGATTTTTCCCTGTTCCTTTGGTTTTTTTAAAACTGTTTCACCGGGGAGCAAGTTTTTAAACCCCCAATTTGGGGAAAAAATTAGACAGTTCCCAGCATTTTTTTGTACCTGGTGATCCGGGGTTTTGTCCTGGGAACCCAATTTAAGGGCCCCAAAAAAAGTTAGACAGCTTCGAGAACACGGGTTTACCGGGGGCAAACCCGGGGTAAGCGAAATTTCCCAAAAGCCACACCAACATGCAACAGAAAAGCACAGCAGCAGCAGACGTACAGCAGCAGCAGCAGACTGCTACAGAAAGGCACAGACGATGCTCAGGCAGCACGACGATGCTCAGCACAGCAGCAGACGATGCTCAGCACAGAGCAGACGATCCAGCAGCGCAGCAGACGATGCTCAGCCAGAAAGACGTGCTCAGCAGCAGCAGCAAACTGCTCAGCACAGCACAGACGAGCTCACAGCAGCAGCAGACTGCTACACAGCAGCGCAGACGATCACAGACAGCAGCAGACGATGCACACACAGCAGCAAAACGATGCTACAGCACAGCAGCAGACGAGCTACAGCAGAGCAGCAACATCTACAGCAGCAGCAGCAACGATGCACAGCACAGCACAGACGATGCTACAGCAGCAGCAAAACATGCTACAGCAGCAGCAGCAGACGATGCAAAAGCAGCAGCACAGACATCAAACAGCAGCAGCAGCAGACGATGCTACAGCGAAAGCGCAACATGCTACGCAGCAGCAGCAACGATGCTAAGCGCAGCACAGACGAGCTACAGCAAGCAGCAGACGACTACAGCAGCAGCACAGAAAAAAAAAGAGATGCTCGCAGCAGCACAGACGAGCACAGCCCCAGCAGCAGACGATGCACACCCAGCAGCGCAGACATGCACAGCACGCAGCAGACAGCTAACAGAAAAGGGGCAGCAGCAGAAAAATGCACAGAGCAGCAGCAGACGAGCTACACCAGCAGCAGACGATGCTACGCAGCAGCAGCAGACGATCACACGCAGCAGCAGACGGCTAAAAGCAGCAAACAACGATCTACAGCAGCAGCCAGACGATGCAACAGCAGCAGCAGCAGACGTGCTACCAGCACACCAAGGCAGCAGCAGCAGCAACGATGCAAAGCACAGCACAGCAGACGTGCAAAACAGCAGAGCACAGCAGACGATGCTACAGCAGCAGCAGCAGAACGATGCACAGCAGCAGCACACAGACGATCACAGCAGCACAGCAGCAAACGATGCTACAGCAGCAGCACAGCAGCAAAACGATTAAAAAGCAGCGAGCAGCAGCAGACGATGCTACAGCAGCGCAGCAGCAGACATGCACACAGCAGCAGCAGCGACGATGCTACAAGCAGCGGGAAAAACGATGCTACACAGCAGAACGTGCTACCGGAAAAACAGCAAGAGCAGAGACGAGCAACAGCGCAGCAGACGATGCTACAGCACAGCAACGAGCTACAGCAAGCAGCAGCACAGAACATGCACAGCAGCGCAGAGCACAGCAAACATGCTACAGCGCAGCAGCAACATCTACAGCAGCACAGCAGCACAGCGCAACATGCAAGCAGCAGCAGCAGCAGAAACGTGCTACAGCAGAAACAGCAACATGCACGCAGCAGCACACAGCAACGGCTACAGCAGCACAGCAGCAGCAGACGATGCTACAGCAGCAGCAGCAGAGCGACGTGCTACGCAGCAGCACAGCAGCAGACGATGCACAGCACAGCGCACAGCGACGATCACAGCACACAGCAACGATGCTAAGCGCACAGCAGACGAGCACAGCAGCAGCACAACGATGCACAGCACACACAGCAGCGCGACTACAGCAGCAGCAGCACAGAAACATGCAAAAAGCAGCAGCAGCACAGCAGACGGCTACAGCAGCAGCAGCACAGCAGCAGCAGCAAGAGCTACAGCAGCACAGCAGCAGCACACAACGATGCACAGCAGCAGACGATGCACACAGCAGACATGCTACACAGCACACTGTACCACCAATAGTAGCGATTTTGATTGGGGTTTATTATACAACCGGGCCCAGCTGGGAGACACGCCTCCACTTTCATACTTATCAATGATCTTTTTCTTCACTCTTAAAAATTCTCACCCTTTTTGCGGGGGGTTGGGCACTAGAAGCTTTCTTGGGGCCCCTGGTCACTTATTTTCCAGTAAAACACCAAAAACACTGTAAAATACGAAATGGTTTTTCGTTGTAGCTTGGATGCTACCGCAGGGTGGCTGGTAAAAAAGCCACCGGGAACATTGAGGCTGGCTAAGGCGCACATTTGGGCCTCTCGGGCGAACAGCGGGGAGCGGGTTTTTGACGGTATGCGAGGCAAAAATTTTTGCGATTTAAAAAAGGGGCGGTATGCGGGTAAACGGTATGTGATGCAACGGGATGCGGGTCCCTGTAATTTGTTTCCATTATTTCTTTTGGGAAAATTAACTTGACTAACGATTATTCGATTAACGGTGAGCCCCTCAGAAGGATTAATACGCTGGTTGAGAGTCCACTGTACTCTGCTAACAAGCGGCTTTCATATAGATTTTTATGTCACTGATGTCAGCTAGGGCCTTATACCTTGTACATGTCGTTAGAAATAAAGCTTTTTTATTATTTTCTTATTTTTTCCCCATTTTTTTGTTGGGGTTTTATTCAAACTTGGGATGTTGATGGAAAAATTTCTTCTTCACTTACACCAAAAAAGAAAGAAATCAGACCATAAATAGCGGGGTTCACTTTTCGGGCCTTTGCGCCGCTTTTGTGGGACATATTTTTAAATGTTATGGTTTTTTCCATTTTTTCAGCTCATTTGATAGAATAAAGATATAATTCAGAAGTAGATATGTTTGATTGCTTTCATGAAGAAAATCCTTGAAATTTTGCGCTGGAGTCAAATCGAGGGGTCAAAGGGCCCTGCCATTAATTCACCCCCCCCCCCCCCCCCCCCCCCCCCCCCCCCCCCCCCCCCCCCCCCCCTTTTTTCAATTATTCTAATGCGCCTTTTAAACAAAAAATCTTCTATTTTTTTGTGAAAAAAATTCCAAAATGAAAAGCAAGAGTAATAAAAAGGGGGGCCCATAGCCATGACAAATTAAACAGAGAAAATGTTATTTTAGTCCCAGGAATGTCTACATTGTTTATTTGGCCCTATTTTAAAATTGGCTCTGTTGAAATTGTGTGAAATGGCCAAAATTGCCAAATTTTCTGCCCACTTTTTGGGGTAGTTAAAATAAGTGAAGGGGCGATTTCTTGTACTCAGTCGCAGATAGAAGTAAAAAAGTAAGTTTTTCAGGAAACACAAATACAGTTCATAGTTTACATGCTAGCAGTTAGTACAGAGAACCTGGAAACCAGAAAGAGTGACTTTTTTCCCAGTCCGGTTGGGCTTGCCATATGTTTTTGGTAAATATTTTTTTCTCTCGGTTGTTTGTTGGGTGTCTTATTGAAACTTGGGAATGTATAATGGAAAAATGCTTCTTAATGACCAAAAAAAAAAAGACGGACATAAAAAAAGGGATTTTAACATCTGGGCCCATTACCGCCTCTTTCCCGCATATTTTTGTTGGTTTTATGGTTGTATTCTCGTTTGATAGAATGGAAGATATATTACAGAAATAGACATGATTTTGATTGCTTTCATGACAAAAAGTACCTTGAAATTGAGCTCAAAGTAGCGGAAATGTTCGATTTTTTCCAATGTTCAGTGAACTGTGCAAGTAAAGTTGGTTAATTTTATTAGGTGTATTCTAACCTAACCACTCTAATTCAGCAAACTCGGTAATCCGGCACACTACATGTCCCAATGATGCCGGATTTGTGATGGAGGACCTGTATTACACACAGGTCATACGGTCATTTACTGTATTGCTGTGCATTCAGCAGAATGGAGTATTCTGTTAGGTGATGTAATTAAAAAATAACAGTTTGATTGGGTATCAGGTTAAACATTTATGAGATACAATTATGAGAAACATTTGAGATACAATTTTTAAGATACAATTATTCAGTATTTATTTGGTTGTGGGTGAGTAAGTGATTTTTGAGAAGACTTGAATTTATGAACAGTTTCTTTTATATTTAAAGGTTATGAATTCCAAATTTAGGACCTTTTATGTGCATTGAGTTGTTGTATAGCATGAGATGGACATGAGGAACATCAAAGAGTTATCTGTGCCTTGTGTTATGGTCATGTGTTCTGCTGAGGATGGTAAGGAGATGTTTGAGGGGAGGGTTTATATCCGAATTAAGTGTTCTATGTATGTAATAGGTGCAGTAATAAGTATGGATGTTTTGTATGTTTTGTATGTTTTGAATATTGGAGTGTGCTGCCTGTAGTGGGAATTTATCATTCTGACTGCAGCCTTTTATTGGGTAATTAGTGGTCTGAGATGGTTTATTGTTGTTGAGCCCCATGCACAAATTCCATAGGTGAGATAGGGGTAAATAAGCGAGTGATATAAGGCCAGGAGGGCTGACTGTGGAACATAGTACCGTATCTTCAATAGTTTGGCTATGGTCTTGGAAATTTTCTTGGAAGTTTGTTGTACATGTATGTGTATGAAATTTGAATATTATCAAGGTGGATTCCTAAGAATTTTCCCTCTGTGAGTTTTGTGATAGGTGATCCGTTTATCATTATGTTAAGAGGGACATCTGTAGCTCTGTTACCAAACTGAATGAAGTAGGTTTTGTCTATGTTTAGAGTAAGTTTGTTAGTCCTCATCCAGGTAGATATTTTCTGTAATTTGGTATTTACAGTATTGGCTAGCATGACTGGGCTCGGGTGAGACAAGACGTATGTAGTGTCATCTGCAAATAGTGTGGGTTTGAGTAGTTGCGATGCATTTGGTAGGTCATTTATGTATACGAGAAAGAGAAGAGGGCCAAGGACACTTCCCTGTGGGACACCAACTGTAATTGGCTGTGCAGAAGAGTTTGCCCCATTGGTGTACACATATTGGCTTCTGTTAAGATAAGATAAGATTTCGTTCGGATTTTTAACCCCGGAGGGTTAGCCACCCAGGATAACCCAAGAAAGTCAGTGCGTCATCGAGCACTGTCTAACTTATTTCCATTGGGGTCCTTAATCTTGTCCCCCAGGATGCGACCCACACCAGTCGACTAACACCCAGGTACCTATTTGCTGCTAGGTGAGCAGGACAACAGGTGTAAGGAAACGTGTCGAAATGTTTCCACCCCCCGGGAATCGAACCGGGCCCTCCGTGTGTAAAGAGGGAGCTTTAGCCACCGGGTGAGATAGGGACTTTAGGTAGTTGAGGGAGTGCCCTATTATACCATAGTGTGACAATTTATATGGAGAAAGTCATGGTCGACTGTATCAAAAGCTTTACGTAAGTCAATGAAGATCCCCAGTGGGACTTCTTTTTTCTCTATTGCAGTGTATATATGTTCTAGCATGTGTATAATAGCATCATTAGTATTTTTATTAGGCCTGAACCCAAGTTGACAGGGGTTGAGTATTTTGGGAGATGAGGTAGGAATTTATTTTATTATATTATCACACCGGCCGATTCCCACCAAGGCAGGGCGGCCCGAAAAAAAAAAAACTTTCACCATCATTCACTCCATCACTGTCTTGCCAGAAGGGTGCTTTAAAACTACAGTTTTTTAAACTGCAACTTTAAAACACCCCTCCTTCAGAGTGCAGGCACTGTACTTCCCATCTCCAGGACTCAAGTCCGGCCTGCCGGTTTCCCTGAATCCCTTCATAAATGTTACTTTGCTCACACTCCAACAGCACGTCAAGTATTAAAAACCATTTGTCTCCATTCACTCCTATCAAACACGCTCACGCATGCCTGCTGGAAGTCCAAGCCCCTCGCACACAAAACCTCCTTTAAACCCCCCCTCCAACCCCTTTCCTAGGCCGACCCCTCCCCCGCCTTCCTTCCACTATAGACTGATACCTCTTAAAGTTATTCGTTTCGCTCCATTCTTCTACTGTCCGAACCACCTCAAAAACCCTTCCTCAGCCCTCTGGACAAACAGTTTGGTAATCCCGCACCTCCTCCTAACTTCCAAATTTACGAATTCTCTGCATTATATTCACACCACACATTGCCCTCAGACATGACATCTCCACTGCCTCCAGCCTTCTCCTCGTTTGCAACATTCATCACCCATGCTTCACCCCCATATAAGAGCGTTGGTAAAACTATACTCTCATACATTCCCCTCTTTGCCCCCAAGGAAAAAGTTCTCTGTTCCACAGACTCCAAAAGTGCACCACTCACTCTTTTTTCCCTCATCAATTCTATGATTCACCTCATCTTTCATAGACCCATCCACTGACACGTCCACTCCCAAATATCTGAATACGTTCACCTCCTCCATACTCTCTCCCCAATCTGATATTCAATCTTTCATCACCTAATCTTTTTGTTATCCTCATAACCTTACTCTTTCCTGTATTCACCTTTAATTTTCTTCTTTTGCACCCCCTACAAATTCATCCACCAATCCTGCAGCTTCTCTCAGAATCTCCCAAGAGCACAGTGTCATCAGCAAAGAGCAGCTGTGACAACTCCCACCCTGTGTGTGATTCTTTATCTTTTAACTCCACGCCTCTTGCCAAGCCCCTTTCGCATTACTTTCTCTTACAACCCCATCTATAAATATATTAAACAACCACGGTGACATCACACATCCTTGTCAAAGGCCTACTTTTACTGGGAAAAAATTTCCCTCTTTTTAATACTCTAACTTGAGCCTCACTATCCTGTAAAAACTCTTCACTGCTTTCAGTAACCTACCTCCTACACCATACACTTGCAACATCTGCCACATTGCCCCCTATCCACCCTGTCATACGCCTTTTCCAAATCCATAAATTGCCACAAAGACCTCTTTAGCCTTATCTAAATACTGTTCACTTATATGTTTCACTGTAAACACCTGGTCCACACACCCCCTACCTTTCCTAAAGCCTCCTTGTTCATCTGCTATCCTATTCTCCGTCTTACTCTTAATTCTTTCAATTATAACTCTACCATACACTTTACCAGGTACACTCAACAGACTATCCCCCTATAATTTTTGCACTCTCTTTTATCCCCTTTGCCTTTATACAAAGGAACTATGCATGCTCTCTGCCAACCCCTAGGTACCTTACCCTCTTCCAACATTTATTAAATAATTGCACCAACCACTCCAAAACTATATCCCACCTGCTTTTAACATTTCTATCTTTACCCCATCAATCCCGGCTGCCTTCCCCCCCCTTCATTTTACCTACTGCCTCACGAACTTCCCCCACACTCACAACTGGCTCTTCCTCACTCCTACAAGATGTTATTCCTCCTTGCCCTATACAGGAAATCACAGTTTCCCCTATCTTCATCAACATTTAACAATTCCTCAAAATATTCCCCCCATCTTCCCAATACCTCTAACTCTCCATTTAAAAAACTCTCCTCTCCTATTTTTAACTGACAATCCATTTGTTCTTGGGCTTCCTTAACTTGTTAATCTCACTCCAAAGCTTTTTCTTATTTTCAAAAATTTGTTGAAAAACAGCTCACCCACTCTCTCATTTGCTCTCTTTTTACATTGCTTCACCACTCTCTTAACCTCTCTCTTTTTCCCCTATACTCTTCCCTCCTTGCATTACTTCTACTTTGTAAAAACTTCTCATATGCTAACTTTTTCTCCCTTACTACTCTCTTTACATCATCATTCCCCCAATTGCCCCTCTTCCCTCCTGCACCCACTTTCCTGTAACCCACAAACTTCTGCTGAACACTCTAACACTACATTTTAAAACCTACCCCATTCCTCTTTCGACCCCATTGCCTATGCTCTCATTAGCCCATCTATCCTCCAATAGCTGTTTATATCTTACCCTAACTGCCTCCTCTTTTAGTTTATAAACCTTCACACCCTCTTCCCTGATGCTTCTATTCTCCTTGTATCCCATCTACCTTTTACTCTCAGTGTAGCTACAACTAGAAAGTGATCTGATATATCTGTGGCCCCTCGATAAAACATGTACATCCCTGAAGTCTATCAACAGTCTTTTATCTATTTAAACAAAATCAACAAACTACTGTCATTTCGCCTACATCATATCGTGATATACTTTTTACCCTCTTTTTCTTAAATATGTATTACCTATAACAAACCCCTTTTCTATACAAAGTTCAATCAAAGGGTCCCATTATCATTTACACCTGGCACCCCAAACTTACCTACCACACCCTCTCTAAAGTTTTCTCCTACTTTAGCATTCAGGTCCCTACCAAAATTTACTCTCTCACTTGGTTCAAAGGCTCCTATACATTCACTTAACATCTCCCAAAATCTCTCTCTCTCCTCTGCATTCCTTCTTCTCCAGGGCATACACGCTTATTATGACCCACTTCTCGCACCCAAACCCTTTTACTTTAATCCACATAATTCTCGAATTTACACATTCATATTCTCTTTTCCCCTTTCCCATAACTGATCATTTAACATTACTGCTCCCCCTTCCTTTGCTCTAACTCTCTCAGATACTCCAGATTTAATCCCATTTTTTCCCCCCCCGCTGAAACTCTCCTACCCCCTTCAGCTTTGTTTCGCTTAGAGCCAGGACATCCAACTTCTTTTCATTCATAACATCAGCAATCACCTGTTTCTTGTATCCGCACTACATCCACGCACATTTAAACAACCCAGTTTTATAAAGTTTTTCTTCTTCTCTTTTTTAGTAAATGTATACAGGAGAAGGGGTTACTAGCCCATTGTTTCCCGGCATTTTAGTCGCCTCATACGACACGCATGGCTTACGGGGGGAAAGATTCTTTTCCACTTCCCCATGAACAATAGAAGAAAAAAAAAAGAACAAGAGCTATTTAGAATAAGGAGAAAAACCTAGATGTATGTATATATATATATGCATGTGCGTGTCTGTGAAGTGTGACCAAAGTGTAAGTAGGAGTAGCAAGAAATCCCTGTTATCTAGCGTGTTTATGAGACGGGAAAAGAAAACCAGAAATCCTACCATCATGCAAAACAGTTACAGGTTTTTGTTTCACAGTCATCTGGCAGGACGGTAGTACTTCCCGGGGTTGGTTGCTGTCTACCAACCTAGGAATAGATTCGCTTATTAATTAATTTCTCGAAGATTTTAGAGAGGGTGTAAGTTGGATATTGGCCTATAGTTATTCAAGTCTGTTTGGTCTCCTCCTTTATGAAAGCAAGCCATTGCTTTCCTATTATTATTACTGTATATAAATTTTTGCCAACTTTATTCCATTGCTACCATTCCTGTCTTAGATATTTTAAAGCTTTTTTATTTGGGCCCTTTTTAAACCTTTGAGGGTTTCGGACGTACTAGTACGGCTTGCGACCCAGGGTTTTTGATGTACTAGTACGTCTAAATTCTAGCGCCCTCAGATCTAGTGGGAGAAAAGCTGGTGGGCCCTCCATATGAAAGAATGGGTCTGAGGTCAGTGTGCACGGTATAAAAAAAATCCTGCAGCACACAGGCATAATGAGAAAAAAAACTTTGCCCTTTTTTTTGGAATAAAAAACAGCGACTTTGCACTGTATTTTCGTATGGTATTTATTGTTGTATTCTAGTTTTCTTGGTCTCATTTTATAGAATGGATAAGATTTCGTTCGGATTTTTAACCCCGGAGGGTTAGCCACCCGGAAAACCCCAAAGGGAAAGTCAGTCCCTTTCATCGAGGACTGTCTAACTTATTTCCATTGGGGTCCTTAATCTTGTCCCCCAGGATGCGACCCACACCAGTCGACTAACACCCAGGTACCTTTTTGGGCTGCTAGGTGAACAGGACAACAGGCGTAAGGAAACTTGTCGAATTTTTCCACCCGCCGGGAATCGAACCTGGGCCCTCCGTGTGTAAAAGCGGGAGCTTTAGCCCAGGCCACGGCCTGCATATCATAGAAATTGAGATGATTTTGACTGGTTTTACAATGAAAGTACCTTGAAATTGAGCTCAAAGTAGCAGAAATGTTCGATTTTTCCCAAAGTTCAAAAGTAAACAAATCGTGCCAGCGTCCAATACACGTCAACTGGTGGGGCTAATATTCTTTTGCAAGTGCGCCAATATGATTCTACCATTTTTAACTAATGCAGTAGTCTGCATAACAGTAAATCTTCTATTTTTAGTGAGAATAAAAATTCAAAGTGGAAAAAAAAAAGAATGTAAGAGGGGCCCTTGAGACGTGACTAATGAACAGAGGAAATGTCGTTTTAGTGCCAGGAATGTATTTCCCAGTTTGTTCTGGACCCTGTTGGGAAAATTGGCATCTTTTGAAATTTGTGTAAAATTTGGGCAAAATTGCTAAATTCGACCACTGTACTGGAAAGTTAAAATTGGTAAAGGGGGTGGATTCTTGCACTCATTCAATAGAAAAAATGGAGTTCTAGCGAAATATTAATGTTTTTTGTCGACTAGTACAGTGGAAACTGGCCGAAAATGGGGCTCAAAGGGGGCAAAATCTCCGCTCCGTAAACATCGCCAAGACCGCAAACTTCGCGGAGAGCTAATTCCGTAAGTTTTCCATCAAATTTCACATTCTTGGTGTCATTATGATCGGGGAAAAGATTCATAAGAAGTTTTTTTTTTTTTTTTTTTTTTTTTTTTTTAAATTTGGCCGACCCTAAAAAGGAGTCTCGGAGGGGGCCCTGTCGACCCTCAAAGGGTTTAATTACTGAAAAATGCCTATTTGCCCAGTAGCTGGTTAGCAAGCGAGTTGTTGATGGCTGTTGACACAAATGAGCAGTGACCAATATTGGTAAGGAAAGTTTGTTACCGGAGAGGGCTTTGGGAGGGTCATGCCCCTGCAGCCCGGTCTGTGACCAGGCCTATGGTGGTTTGGCAGTGCCTTGATAACCAGGCTTTTTACTGTTGGCCGCTCATAGGTAAACATGGGAATTAAAAACTACTTCAGAGTAAACCAATTCAGCCACACAATGAGCAAAAAAATATGTTTAAAGACCTGGGAGTGATCATGGGCGGAGGATCTCGCCTTCAAGCATAACTTGTTTGAAACGATGTGCTAGAAAATGCGTGGATAAAGAGACTAAAATTGGGTGCCAAGCCCATGAGGGGCACTATTCAGGGCCTTGTTCTATTAGGCTGGAATTTTCTTAACACGAACAGCACCTTTCAAGGCAGGTGAAATTGCTGAACCCAGAAAATGTACAGAGAATTCACAGCAGCATAACTGAGGTTAAACACCTCAATTACTGGAGTGCTTGAAAATTCCCGAAAACCCGTACTCCCTGGAATGCAGGCAGGAGAGATGCATGTTATATACCCCTGGAAAATCCTAGAGGGGACTAGTACCAAAATTGCCCCGAAAATCATTCTCTACGAAGCAAAGATCAGCGACGATGCAAATCCCCCCAATGAAAAGCAGGGTGTCACTTGCCGCTAAGAGCAAACAATAAGTGTCAGGGGCCCAAGATGTTCAACGACCCCCCGATATAAGGGAGATTCCAATAGGGGTCCTGGCTGGGTCTTCAAGCCGACCTGGAAGGCACCTAAAGTGGTACTGACAAGCTGGGCTTGGCCGTACGTTGGAATTTCTGCTTAGCCAGCAGGACAGCCCGGTTGATCAGGCCCTGATCACATGAGGCCCGGTCACAGACGGGCACAGGGCCGTTGACCCCGGAACTCTCTCAGGTAACTTATAATAAACTGGATTTGAACCATGCCAGCTGATCAATACTGACTTTGATGCCTGTCCAAAGCCTTCTTGAAGCAACCAAGTGTATATTATGTATGCTGGAGGCAGTTAAAAAGTCTTGGGCCCCTGACACTTTTTGTGTTCCTTATCGTGCTAGTGGTGCCCCCGCTTTCATTGGGGGAATTTGCATAGTTGCCCAGTCTTTTGCTTAATTTGGAGTGATTTTCATTCTGCAAATTTGGTACTGATCCCTCCAGGATTTTTCCAGGTGTAAAATAAAGGATTTCGTATCTCCTGCTGCTTCAGGAAAACAGTCAAGGAACTTCAAACGTTCCAGTAATTTTGGTGTTTGTCGCACTTGTGTGGGGCTGTGGAGGTTCTCTGTACGTTTTTTTTTGGGCAGCATTTCACTGCCTTGAAGGAACAGTTAGTGTGTGCAATATTCCGCTAGATAGAACAAGTGATCTGAAATGTCATCATGGGTTGCATCCCTAGTTTTGAAGATTCTTTTTATCCATCCTGTCATATTTTAGCATGTGTGATTGAGTGATGTGGTTTTTGAAGTGAGATCCTCCGACATCACTCCTCGGTCTGTTACATTAGTTTTTCGCGCTGTGTATGGTTGGAATTTTTTTTCTGATGTAGTTTAATTTACTAAGGTAGATTTTGTTCACTTTTTAATCCTGAGGTTAGCCAAACCCGGATAACCCAAAAAAGTGCAGTGTATCGAGGGATGTCTGTCTTATTTTACTGGGGTCCTCAATGTTGTCCCCCATGTGACCCACATCAGTTGGGGTAACACCAGGTACTGTTGCTTTCTAGGAGAACGAGACAATAGGTGTGAGGAAACAGTCCAGTGTTTTGCCCTTGCCCGGTCAAGCCATGGACACTCAACATGCCCAAAGGGGAGTGCTGCTTACCAGCCCACGGGGCCTACCTAATCTTACAACATGTGAGAATGTTAGATAGGATGATTGTTAAAGTTGATATGATTTTAGCATGCAATTAAGAAAGCAGGTTAGTTCGATCAAGTTCTGGAGGGGTTAGTAAAGTGCCTGCCCCTCTGAAGGAGAGGTAGGGATGTTGCTGTTTGGGGGATCCATCCGAACTATTATGTCGGAAAAATTTCTGGAAAAGAGTGACTGCACGACTGACAATGAAAGTTTTTTTTCCTATTCATGTCGCCCTTATCTCGTTGGAGATGATGGTGTATCAGAAAGAATAATTGACCACACAGCAGCTATACAACTGCTGGAAAATTTCAATTGGTCATCATTCACCAAAAGGTTTAAATGATCATCTTACTCATTGCACCAGGAAAGTCCTTAGAGATCAAATAGGACAACTATGAAAAGAATATCACCTAGAAAATCAGAAAACTAAAGTATGCTCAAAAATATGAATTGGTCTGTAATAAGTTGCAAATTTCTGCCTCATACAGGTCCGTGGTTGATCCCTGGTAGGGTGGAAATATTGGCATGCTTCCTTTCACCTGCTGTCCCGTTCACCTAGCTGGGCGAGTCACATCCGGAGACGAGATTAAAAGGGCCCCAATGGAAGCAAGAATAGTCTTGAAATGACCACTGACTTTCTTGGGTTATCCTGGGGCTAACCCTCTCGAGTTAAAAATTAAAAATCTTTTACTGACCCTTAAGATTTGTGCATGGTATCACACTTTGAGCACAAGTCCCCTCATGTAGTAGTACTTGGTGAGCTCGGCTCATAAAGTTAAAAATGCGAGGGTAAAATTTCCTAGATATGAAAGAATGGTCTGTGTAGTGTGTGCACCATATATATAAAAAAAATTTTGCCCCATGAGTGCATGATGGGAAAACAAAACTGGTGCATGATTTTTAAAATTTGGGTTTTTTGCAGCTATTTTGGTGGTTTTATTATTGGATTTTTTCCCGGTTTTGGATGTTTGAAAAAGAATGGAAAAGTGTTGCTGACAGGTACAAATACAACTATAGTTCTTTCCTGCAGATACAAAATGTAATTTAAATGTGATAAAAATATTAAGCAAAAGAAAGCCACTAGCATGCGGGTGCATTCGAGCAGACTAATCCCAATATTAACTACCCTCTAGTTCTTAAGTAGTCTATTTAAATGTACAAAAAGTGAAATAGCTAAGTAAACAGTAGTACAGTGGAACCCCGTTTTCGTAATTAAACCGTTCCAGAGTGAGATTATCGAATTAATGATTCGAGTCCTTTTCTCCATGAGAAATAATGTAAATCCAATTAATTGTTTCCACGTCCAGAAGTATCAACAAATTTTTTTTTTTTTTCTTAACCTTTCAGGTCCAGGCCAAAATCTGAAGTGGTGCTTTCAGTGTCCAAGAAATTTTGAAAAAAAAAAAAAAAAAAAATTCTTACGAAATTAAAGGCATATTTTTGGAAGGTAATAAAACAAAAAAAAATTCTGATCGTATTGCCAAGATACAGTGCCCAAAAAGTTTTTTGAAAATGTGTGGCGGGAACATCGACGAAATTCCACTTTCGCGCATTACTTATTTGCGGTTTTTGTTGGTTTTTCTTTTCTTTTCCAATTTTTTCTATTCCTACTAAAATTTGGGGCCTGAGAGCCAATGCTGTTTAATGTATATAGTATATAGTAAATTTTTTCTTAAAGTTTTTCACTGATTTCATCATTGCTTAGTTACTTAAGTTAATTTAAAACAGCCCGTAATGCTAGATAGTATAAAATGGCCCTTTTGGCATGTGTCTTATCTGTATTTTTGTACCCTGTATGTGTGCTCAAATTTTTAAAATAAAAAATAAATTTAAAAATAAACTCAATGTATTGACACAATTACCGCACTAAGTATTATCTTATTATTGTTTACCATGTTGTTTATTCCAATTAACAGCCAATTTGTTAATACTAATGTTCTATCTATATTTACAATCATGGACTGGTTTTAGAATGCGAGCTTGTGGCTCTTGAAAAGGCCCCAGGCAAAGGCACCTTACATTCCTCACAATAAAAAAAAAGTGTCTTTGCGTCTTTGTTGCCGTCTTTTTGTTTGTGACAGATATGCATCTCTTCTGACAAATTTCTTCTGAGTTGAAGGAGTTGATTATGAAATGATCACCTTCCCTCCTCAAAAGCTTTGGTTATCTGAGGAATCGAGGACCGGTTGTTTTAGAAAATGTTGTACCTGGTACTTAATTATGAGTTGTCTGAAAACAGACAAAAAAAAATTCACCATTACGGTTGTCTGTTGCCAGTCTTTATTGGTACATATTGCTTGGCATTGAAATGTCCAGAAGATGGAAGAAATTTCATGTACCCTTGTAACTCTTACGAACACAGGCAACAAAACCAATCTGCAGTCACATTGTCAACCAAGGCATGTTTTGTGTATAATCAATCAGTCACTGTTTTGAATACGTTTTATAGTCACTCGATCACGTTGCCACTGTCTTGCAAATTCATTACGGTGAAGGGTTGTCAACAATGGACATCTGTTTGTTTGCACCGTAAGGCCTGATGTCATTTGGGGTAAACACCTGCACTCATCACCACGGGCACCCGCGTTTGTGCCTGGGCATATGTTTCGATTAGACGCACTGTGCCACACACATCTGCTTGTTCATCATGTATCGCTGAGTAATGGGGTTTTTGTACCCTTCGGTATATAATGTTGCCCTTACCAAATTAAGTGCCATCATGTTTTTCACTCTCACCTGAGATACCAAAACATTTGGTATCTTTCAATGTTTTATACCCCTAGTTATACAACAATATCCAAACCAGGCCACTGTCACAATCACAGAGTACAAACAGTTTTATACCAAAGGTTTTTCCCCTTGCTCGGTTATATTACTGCTTGAATGAATGTCTACTTTGAACAAATCAAAGACTCGTCAAGTACAAGATTCTTGAATGGATAAAAGTATATGGCTGAACTTTTGTTTGGAGATACATTTAAACATTTCTAATTTTTTTAACCTGTACTTCGTCGGCCTGGTTTTTGTCAGAGAAGTGCAACATACTAAGTGTAAGATAAATCTGTTCACTGGTATGATTTACTGAAAGACGGGGTAGAAATTAGCGATCTGTGGACCCGTATGCTTTTTATATTATGCTTATAGCATGAGGATAAGCATTATTGTTGCAAAAAACAAAACATTTCTGCACAGTCATCTCTTTCCACCTGTGTAGTCTTGCTGTGGTGATAAGATGTATTTGCCCTGGTGAATCAAAATACTTATTTCTTTCCCTGACAAAATTTCCTCAATGCTGGTCAAGAATAATTCAAAGAATTCCAGTTCATTGGCCGTTTGGGTTCCAAGGGACAGTAGGTGAATTCCACTTTGAGAGTCATCAAAGTGGGGTTGGGAACAAAATTGGGATTTGCTGCCAATCCCACATACGGTTTGTGTGGACTGGACATCAATGGCTGGGTTTTGCGGGTGGTTGTGGTGGCTCGGTGGCTGGCGCTCGCTTTGTCCTTGAACTGACGTGTCGCAGCGTGGGTCCGCGTGGCCTGGTGAGTTTACGCATGGCGTTTCCTACCACCGCCACTACCATCACCCTAAACCCCCCCTTGATGCCGTGGTCTATCCATGCCAAATGTAGCCACATATCCTCACTATCACTACCTAAAAACTGGTGTTGGGCCGCGGGATTACCCGTCCCCTGGGCACCGCATAGGGTACACTAAACCCCAGTGATGCCGCGGCGATCATCCGACGCTTCACTGGTGAATATGTTTTTCACTATCATACTCGAAAAAGATCGTCGAGCGCAATAAAATCACAGTCACGTCACATCTCATTCATTATGAAATCAGAGGCCTGGCCCGAAATATTAGTTTTCTCTTTGCGTGAGGAACAACCGGACGTTTAGTCATGAGTGCCCACACCAGAGGTAAAAAGGTTGGGATCGTCAGGGTTTTCCACTATTATCCCATACCCGGTCATTCTTTTTGGTCACTAACTGATCAAGCCCTAGAATGTCTTTATTTCCACTTCCATCAGTTCCCGAACTATCGATGGAAGGGTGAGTCCCAATTTCCGGGAGTGAGAGTGACTTGCGAGGGCATGGTGAAAACAAGGGTAACTGAGCGGCATTCCCCAAATGCTATGCGGGCGCCTAGATTTTTTGTTTATGGCGCACCCCCACCCCGCAGGACCTTCCTCACATGTAGGCCTATGGCGTTTTCGAAACTAAATTTTACGGGGCTAGAATTTTGGTGTAGATCCCAAAGGTTTTTGGGAAATCAACTAAAGCCGTTGTCTACGGGCGGACCCTGAAGGGTTAAGGTAGATTTTACATGCTGAAAAGAATGAACATTCACATGACGGTTCCTTTATTGAAGGCTGTTGTTGATGAATGGAAGCAGGGAGGAGGGAGAGGAAAGACAGGTTATTTGGAAGAAATCCCCCTAGTGTCCTTTGTCATTTAAGAGGTCACTTCCTAGCCCTTCCTAGCTTAAATATAGTTTACATGCAGAAAAGAATACCAATAAATGTAAAGCTCTAATAAAATGTAAATGAACATTTAACATCACATTACCTTTATTGAAGACTCTTGTTGGTGCTGGCAGAGGGACAGAGGTGGGAGGTGTGGTTATTGTTGGAGAATGATACTATTCTACTCTACAGCTTATTTTTTCTATCATAATTCAATTAAAATGACAAAAAACATATAACCCTTCAGGGTCCCAGGTTATAACGAGTTGTTTCAGGGTGCCCAGATTTCAAAAAAAAAAAAAAATCCCAATGAAGTTAAGAATCTTTTCCGATCATAAAGCACCCAAAAAATATGAAAATTTTATGAAAAACTTATGGAGTTATGCTTCATGGGGTTACGGTCTGAAGAAGTTTACGCTAGGCCGATTTTGCCCACTTGGAGCCCTATTTTCGGCCAATTTTCCGTGTACTAGTCGACAAAAATCATAACTTTTCGTAGAGTTCATTTTTTCTATCAAATAGTAAAGAACTACTCAATTTCAATTATCCAATACGTGGTCAGAATTAGCAATTTTGCAATTTCCAAATAGGGTCCAGAATAAACAGACATTCCTGGCCACTAAAATAAAATTTCCTCTGTTCATTAGTCACGTCCCATGCCCTCTTACATTCTTTTGCTTTCCACTTTGAATTTTTCTCGCAAAAAATAGATTTACTGTTATGCAGGACTGCTGCATTAGTGTAGAAATGGTATAAATAATATCGGCGCACTTGTGAAAGAATATTAGACTCGCAAGTTGACATGGATTGAATGCTTGGCATGATTTGTTTACTTTTGAACTTTGGTAAAAATCGAACATTTCTGCTACTTTGAGCTCAATTTCAAGGTACTTCTCATTGTAAAACCAGTCAAATCATCTCAATTTCTGTAATGTTTTTCATTCTATTAAAATGAGACCAGGAAAACTAGAATACAAACAATAAATACCATATGAAAATATAGTGCAAAGTAGCTGTTTAATCCAAAAACACGGTCAGTTTTTTTTTCTTATGCACAGTGTGCTGCAGGAGTTTTTTTTTTTTACTGCGCACACTGACCACATAGACCCATTTTTCATATGTAGGCCTACCAGCTTTCTCACTAGATTTGAGGGGGCTAGAATTTAGGCGTACTAGTACGTCAAAAACCCTGGTGTGTAAGCCATACTAGTACATCCGAAAACCCTGAAGGGTTAATAACATAGAAACATGGAATATACTCTAGAATGAATAAAATAAGTCATTATGTATGTCACAAGAGGTGTCCTGTTGTTGGTGTATAAGGGCCACTGAGAGCATAAGCCGTCATAATGGTGGTGTGAAACAGCAGCTGAGGTGCTGGTGTTTTCTGTAGCCCTCTAACTCCAACAACATTGGAGGAGTTAGTTAGAATCACTGAGGATGGCACCTCTACCACCATCACAACTGCTACCACCCTCTACCACCATCACAACTGCTACCACTCTACCACCACCACCACTTTCATATTTTTCTACAACTTTTTCTTAAATTATGTGTTTCTCACATTCTTTACCGAAGGCCTGGCACTAGAAGCTTTCTTAGGGGCAAGCCCTAAAATGAATGGAATACAGTGGACCCTCAACGGCATTAATCCGTTCCAGAGAGCTTGCCGTTAGTCGAAATTGCCGTTAGTCGAAATTGCCGTTAGTCGAAATTGCCGTTAGTCGAAATTGCCGTTGTCGAATTAATTTTCCCCCATAAGAAATAATCCGTTCCTGACACCCAAAATCTGGAAAAAAAAAAATTACATGAAATATACATTTCCTGACACCAAATGAATAGGACATGTAAAATAAAACAATTAAATGCCACTTACCTTTATTGTGGAGTTGTTGATGAGTTATGTGCCAGCAGCAGGGGAGATTCAGGATTGTCTGTTGCTTGGAAGGCAGATCCCCTTCCATAAAGACTTCAGGTACCAAGTCCTTTGGTGGGGGTTACCTCCTTGGTTTTTTCACTGCCACTAGGACCAGCTCGAGTCACTGGACCCCTGTCACACAAAATAACTGTCCAGAGAGCTGTTTCTCACATGCCCTTACGATTTACCTAAATTGGGACACGATTGTCATTGTACGTGTTTCCCAATGCAGCTTCCAACTTCTGTGACAGGATAAAATTCATCGATAAATGCTTGCACCTTTGTAAACATTGAACACATTCCCTAATCCTAGACGAAGTCATCTTCGTCCATCTCTTCATCCTGCTCTGTAGAACATTCCTGAGATGTGATCTGTTGCTGTTGCACCTGAAGCTCTTGCAGGTCTGCAGTGGTTAGTTCTTCCTTGTCGTTCTGCACCAACTCTTCCACATCCTCGTCACAAACCTCCAACCATTACCAGGAGGCACTTGAGTGACAATTTCTTTTCCTGGAGGTATTTTGTCATAGCGGGGCCAAACACGCCCTAAAACCAGTCCAAGAAAATTCCGTAGTGACCCATTGCCTTACTGTTTGATCTCCACAGCACGCAAATTACCCTTGACGTTATTTTTCTTCTTGAGCACTTGGGAGTATCAGTGATACACCAATAAAGCTTCACTTTGCAATCACCACTAGCATTACTACACATTGTCAGCTGTCTTTCATAGGCTTATGTCCTGGGAGTGCCTTTTTCTCTGAGTAATGTAGGTCCTGTTTGCCATTTTCTTCCAAAACGGGCCTGTTTCGTCACAATTAAACACTTGTTCAGGTTTTATGTTTTCAGTCTATGTATTCCTTAAATCCTTCACATATTTTTCGGCTGCAGTTTTGTCGGAACTGGCTGCCTCACCATGCCTGTATATGCCACTACGAATCTTAAATATCTCAAACCAGCCTTTGCTGGCCTTAAATTCATCAACAGCACTATTTTGAGGCATTTTCTTGATGAGATCATCATGCAACTTCTTCGCCTGAGAAAACATTATCACCGGATAATTTTTTCATTTATTTATACCAATAGCAGTCTCTCTACCTCTTCACTTATTTGCGGTCTCTGTTTTGAAAAGTACTTGAACCTTTCGCAACAACAGCTTCCTTGTTGCCTGCCCATTCGCCAAGATAGTACTGATGGTTGAAGGGTGATTTGTTGTATTGCCTTTTCAACTCGGCCATACAGACTCCACTCTTGTATTTTTCAATGATCTCCTCTCCATCATAATTCTCCCCCTTTTTTAACACAGGCTTGGCACTAGAAGCTTTCTTGGGGCCCATGGTGGCTTATTTAGTGGTTACAAGCACTAAAAACAGTGGAATTTAATCCAAAATATATGGGAGGTACACGGGGAAAGACCAACGGCAAACAGCTTGTAAAACAATGGCACACTGAGTGGTGAAGTGGCTGGGTGCCCGCTCAGGCCGCGCTCTGGGCACATGGACATGTTCCGCGACGAAGTCGTTGGGAGAGTTTTTTGCCGTGGTTAAGGCATTTTTATGGCAAAAAGCGCCGTTAGACAAAATTGGCCATTACTTAATGCCGCCGTTAGGTGAGGGTCGGCTCCATTATGAAATGTATCTTATGAACTCGTGGATCATCCTCACTCACTGACTGATAAACAATGGCAACACCGGCTAGGAATGGAGTGTGAGGCTGTTCGGGGCTGTGTGTACGTGTTGCAAATAAACGACGATTGAGAGTTGATGCTTTGACGAAAAAAAAGTTACGATTTCCGAAAATTATGACTTTCGAGCCTTATCGAAAAACAAGGGTCCACTGGCGGACCTCACTTTTTTGTAATTAGTCTGTTCCAGAGAGTGTGGCTACTATCGAAATTGACGATTTGTGAATTCATTTTCCCCATAAGAAATAATGTAAATCCAATTAATTCGTTCCAGACACCCAGAAGAGTATCAACAAACATTTTTTTTTACCTTGAAGATAGATTTACGTGCAGAAAAGAATGAACATTCAACATGACAGTTACCTTTATTGAAGGCTGTTGTTTGAAACAAGGAGGAGAGAGGAAGAAAGGTTATTGTTTGGAAGGGGAATACCCCTCCATAAGGACTCCAGGTCACTTCAGGGGTCACTTCCTAGCCACTTCCCTAGCTTAAATATAAATTTACATGCAGAAAAGAATGTCAGATGAATGTAAGCACTAATAAAAGGGTGTATATGAACATTTAACATCACACTTGCTTTTTTTGAAGACTCTTGTTGGTGTATGGCAGAGGGAGGGGAGGCGAGTTTTTTGGAGAATGAAAATAATATCAACTCGACGGCTTATTTATCTATCACAATTCAACAAATATGACAAAATAAATAATATTAATAACAGAAACATTGAATATACTCTAGAATGAATAAAATAGTCATTATGTATGTCACAAGAGGTGTTCTGTTTTTGTTGTTGGGTGTATAAGGGCCATTGAGAGCATAAGCCGTCCATAATGGTGGTGAAGCAGCAGTGGGGTTGGCAGTGTTTTCTGTAGCCCTATATAACCCCAACAAATTGGAGGAGTTAGTAGAATCACTGAAGAAAGCACCCTCTACCACCATCACAACTGCTACCACTCTATCACCAACACTTGTATTTTTCTACAAACTTTTTCTTAAAATTGTGCGTTTCTCGCATTCTTTACCAAAGGGCTGGCACTAGAAGTTTTTCTTTGGAGCCATGGTGATTTTTTAGCAGTTGCAAGCACTAAAACAAATGGAATATCATGAAATGTGTCTTTATGAACTTGTGGGGTCATCCTCACTCGCTGATAAACAATGGCACCTGGGAATGAAGTGTAAGGTGGCTCAGAGCCATGTGTACGAAACCAGATGAACGACTATTTGCGAGTCGAATGTTTTGCAAGTCAATGTTTTGATGAAAAAGTTAAGAATTTCTGAAAATTACAACTTCTAAGCCTTACGAAAAACGAGGGTCCACTGTATATTGTTTATTACGTATGTCATATTGCATCAGTTGTGATGGATAAATAAGCTGTAGAGTTGATATTAGCGTTATTTGAAGTGTATTTTGTCCTGTCTCTGAGAGAAGGAATTTGCTGGAACTGATTTTGTAGCTTTCAATTAATTTAACTGAGGAAAATTGACTTGGCGTACGAACAAATTGGGGTCGAACAAGGTCACTGAATGGATTAAATTCGTAAGCAGAGGTTCCACTGTACTTCTTGTTTATATTAACCCTTTGAGAGTCGGTCACGTACAAGTACGTCATTTCAGCCAGGGTTGGTCACATACTTGTACGCCTAAATTCTAGCGCCTTCAAATCTGGTGGAAGAAAGCTGGCAGGGCCCACAATGAAAGAATGGGTCTGTGTGGTCATTGTGTTTTTCTGGAGGAGTTCCGGGGGTCAACGCCCCCGGGCCCGGTCTGTGACCAGGGCCTCCTTAGGTCAGTGTCCCAGGATGTGACCCACACCAGTCGACTAACACCCAGGTACCCATTTTTTCTGATGGGGAACATAGACAACAGTGGAAAGAAACACGTCCAATGTTTCTACTCTGGCTGGGAATCGAACCCAGGCCCTCACCCTGTGAAGCGTGAGCGTTAACCACCAGGCCACCAGTATAAAAAAAATCCTGAAGCATGCAGTGCATAATGAGAGAAAAAAAAACTCCCGTGTTTTTTATTTAAAAAAAGCGACTTTCTTTGTGTATTTTCATATGGTATTTATGGTTGTATTCTCGTCTTCTTGGTCTCGGTTGATAGAATGGGGATATATTAGACAAAGATGATTTTGATTGGTTTTATGATGACTCTCGGTTAACGATATTAATCCGTTCCAGAGAGCTTGTCTTTAACCGATTGTGTTATCTGAATAATTTTCCCCCTAAAAAATAATGGGAAATCCAATTAATCCATTCCCGACACCCAAAAGTATTTAAAAAAAAAAATTTTTTTTTTCATGAAATATACATTTCCCTACACAGAAAAAAATGAGACACGCAGAATAAATGCATAAATAAATACTAAAAAGACACCCACCTTTTTGAAGAGTATTGATGAGTGATGAGACAGTTTTTCTTGAACACTGGATTTTCAGAGTGATACATGAGTAAAGGCTTCACTTTGCAATCCCCACTAGCATTACAAGAAAACCTGAAAGTAACCTGTCTTTCATAAGCTTTTGTCCTGCAAGTGCCTTTTCCTCCTGAGTAACGTAGGTCTTGTTGGGCATTTTCTTCCAGAACAGGCCTGTTTTGTCACAATTGAACACTTGTGGGGTTGGAATTTTTCAGCTTCACCATGCCTTATCACACTGTGTATGCCATTAACGATTCTTAAATCTCTCAAACCAACCTTTGCTGGCCTTAAATTCACCAATATGAGCACTAGTTCCAGGCATTTTTTCCTGATCACCTGGGTGTTAGCCAACTTGTGTGGGTCACATCCTGGTAGACAGAGGACCCCAATGGAAGTAAGTTAGACAGTCCTCGATGATGCACTGACTTTCTTGGGTTATCCTGAGTGGCTAACTCTGAGGTTAATTGTTTCTCGTAAACCACACCATATTTTACACCAATTGCAACAACAGCTTCCTTGATTGCCTTTTCCTTGGCCAAGATAGTAGCAATAATTGAATGGGGATTGTTATACATGTATAACCTGGCCAACTCGGAGACACACACTCCACTTTTGTATTTTGCGATGATCTTTCTTTAGTTCAGTAGTATTTCTTACCCAATTTACCACATGGCTGGCACTAGTTTTCTTTGGGCCCATGGTGGCTTATATAGCAGTTAAAGCACTAAAAACAATGGAATAATACAAAATGTATGTATGCGTGGAATCGCCCGCACTGGCTTGTAAACAATGACCCCATGTTCTGAATGAATGTCTTTGACTGGGTTTTTATCGTTAGCCGAGCCAATATTTTGATGGAAAAACGAATCTGTATCTGATTTTATTGCTATCCAATGGCATTGTTAACTGAGGGTCCACTGTATCTAGAAATTGAGCTCAAAGTAGTGAAAAATGATCGATTTTTGAAAATGTTCAAGAGTAAACAAATCATGCCACGTGTTCACTACACTTCAACTGGCGAGTCTGATATTCTTTCACAAGTGCGCTGATATCATTTATACTGTTTTTACAATGATGCAGTAGCATACATAACAGAAAACATTCTATTCTCTGAGAATAATAATTCAAATGGAAAGCAAAAAATGTAAGGAAGGCCTAGAGACATGACTAATGAAAAGATAAAATGTTATTTTAGTGCCTTGAATGTCTCTCTTGTTTATTCTGTACCCTATTTTGAAATTGGCATCTTTTGAAATGTGTGAAATTGCTCAAATTTGACAATTTTCTGACTACTTTATTGGGTGGTTGAAATCGGTAAATGGCAGTTTCTTGTACTCATTCGATGGAACAAAATGGAGTTATAGCGAAATAGCTATGATTTTAGTCAACTGCAACATTGGAATTGACCGAAAATAGGGCTCAAAGTGAGCAAAATCACCAATGTGTAAATATCGTTGAGACCGCTAACTTCGCCAGAGCATAATTTGGTAAGTTTTCTATCAAATTTCATAGTATTTTGTCATTATGATCATTTTGTAAGAAAAATTACCGCCCCCCATCTCCCCTGAAAAATTTTTGACCCTGAGAACAAGTTTGGGAGAGCCTCTTGACCCTCAAAGGGTTAACCCTTTGACTGCTTCGGTCGATATATACATCTTACGCCCACTGTTTCTGACGTATTTATACGCGTAAATTCTAGCAGCTTCAAATCAAGCGGGAGGAAGTTGGTAGGCCCACATGTGAGAGAATGGGTCTGTGTGGTCAGTGTGCACCACATAAAAATAATCCTGCAGCACGCAGTGCGTAATGAGAAAAAAAAAACTGATTTTTTTTGGATTAAAATGCTGACTTTGAGGTGTATTTTCGTATAGTGTTTATCGTTGTATTTTCGTTTTCATGGTCTCGGGTGATAAAATGGAAAACATATTGCAGAAATAGAAATGATTTTAATTGCTTTCACGATGAAACTACCTTGAAATTGAGCTCAAAATAGCAGAAATGTTCGATTTTTACCAATGTTCAGGAGTAAGCAAATCACACCACACGTCCAATACACTTCAACTGGGGAGTCTAATATTCTTTCACTAGTCCACTGATATTATTTATACCATTTTTACAATAATGCAGTAGTCTGCATAACAGTAAATTTTGCATTTTTTTTTTTTTTTGTATGAATAAAAAGTCAAAATAGAAAGCAATAGTAATACAAGAGGGGCCTAGAGATGTGACTAATGAACAGAGGATATGTTATTTTTGTGCCAAGAATGTCTACATTGTTATTCTGGACCCTATTTTGAAATTGGCATCTTTTTTAATTTGCTGAAAATGGCGAAATTGCCAATTTCTGACCACTTTCTTTGGGTAGTTCAAATCAGTAAATGGGCAGTTTCTTGTACTCCATTGATAGAAAAATTGGAGTTCTAAAGAAATGGCTATGAGTTTGGTCAACTGGAACAACAGTTGCTCAAAGTCGGCAAGGTTGCCGATGTGTATGTCGCCGAGACTGCTAACTTTTCGGGAGCGTAATTCCGTGAGTTTTCGACCAAATTTCATACTTTTGGTGTTATTACCATGGGGAAAAGATTCTATATCATTTCATTTTTTTTTTTTTTCCCAGAAATTTATCGTCATAGAATGACAGTTTCAGAAAGGGGCCTGCGACAGTCGAAGGGTTAAGGGAGAGTTGATGGTCATCCAGGTAGCTGTTTTTAGTTGCTCATTAAGTGTCTCTGAGAGTACAGTGGTACCTCGGGATACGAACTTAATTCATTCCAGAAGGCTGTTTGAGTGCCGATACCAAACGAATTTGTTCCTGTAAGGAATAACGTAAATTAGATTAATCCATTTCAGACCCCCCCAAAAAAACACTTACAAAAGCACTTAAATACACTTTTAGGCAATTGTTCGAGTTTTCAGCTGTTCCTATCCCAAGGTACCACTGTAGTTGGATTCAAGTGGGGGCAAGACATGAGGACATGAAGATTGATTCAGTGAATCTGTAACAAATATATATGAAAGGAGATAAAGTATATCATTATGCATGATTATTATAAGAAATTATTTGATTTATAGTCTAAGTTTATAGGGAAAATTTTTTTAAAATTAGGCAACATTCAATTCAAGAACTTGTTCTAGAAGCAGCGACTATTGCAAGTCTCTTCTTATTTATAAAAAACAGTTTAGTCATGTTAATTTTTTTCAGATTAAATCAGTAGTAGTAGTACATGTTTCTTTAGGCACTGTAAATTGAAACTTTTCAAATTTCAAATATATTTATTTCTTTGCAAGTAGTAAATTGAGATTATGTATTTACAGTAATGGGTTGCAATGCAAAGAGAGCCTCTATTATGCCTAGGCATTATGGGCCGACTTAATTTATTGGCTTACAGGCTACTTAACATAAAGAAATTTATCATAGTTGAAACAGTAGTTCTATTAAATTATAATTTATAAAAACCCAAAAGGGATAATTCCCATATATTCAAAAAATGCTTTTTGTGAAACATGATTCAATTTTTTCCTGTTGACAGTAGGTTCAAAAGTAAATAATAAAATTTAAATAATATGGGAATATTGAGCATTTAGCCCTAGGGTGATTAAGTGGCTTTTGAGAATCTTAAATTTATTTTCAGACCAGGTTACTTTAGTATTTTCTGGTAATGACTTCCAAATTTTGGGACCCTTTATGTGCATAGTTTTTACAGGGTGATATGGGCACTCGGTACATCAAAAAGAGATCTGTGTCTTGTGTTATGGTCGTGTCCTGTTAAGGTTGGTGAGAAGTTTGGGTGCAGGGTTTGTTTGCGTGTATTGTTCTGTGTAGTAGGCACGTGAATAAGTATGGATGTTCTAAATGGTGAGCAGATTTAGACTTTTGAAAATTGGAGTATGCTGTCGGAAGTGAGAATTTGTCATTCTGACTGCTGCCTTTTGCTGGGTTGTTAGTGGTGTTAGGTGATTTAATGTTGTTGATCCTCGTGCACAAATTCCATGTGTGTGATAAGGGTAGATGAGTGAATGGTACAGTGTCAGGAGAGCTAGTTGTGGAACATAGTACCGTATCTTTGATAGTATGCCTACAGTTTTAGAGATTTTCTTGGTGATTTGTTGTATGTGTGTCTGGAACTTGAGGCTACTGTCAAGGTGGATTCCTAGGAATTTTCCCTCTGCAGTCTCGTGACGGGTGATCCATTTAGCGTTAAGTGGAACATTTGAAGCATTGTTCCAAAGTGAATGAAATAGGTTTTATCAGTATTCAGGGTAAGTTTATTAATCGTCCAGCAGATATTTTCTGCAATTTGGGCATTGACAGTGTTGGCGAGTATGACTGAATTTGGGTGAGAGAAGACATATGTAGTGTCGTCTGCAATATGGGTTTGAGTAGCTGTGATGCATTCGTTAGGTCATTGATGTAGATGAGAAAGAGGAGTTGCCCAAGGACACTTCCCTGTTGGACTCCTACTGTGATAGGTTGAGTGAAAGAGTTTGCAGCATTTGTGTACACATATTGGCTTCTGTTACTAAGGTATGACTTTAGGTAGTTGAGGGAGTGGCCTCTTATACCATAGTGTGTTAATTTAGTGTACAGCAATTCATGATCGACTGTATCAAAGCTTTACGTAATCAATGAAAATTTCCAGCGGGACTTTTTTTTTTCGAGAGCGGTATATATTAGTTTTAGCACGTGTATGATAGCATTATTTGTGCTTTTATTATTCCTGAAATCCAAACTGACAGGGTTTAGTATGTTGTGAGAGATGAGGTAGGAATAGATCCGTCTATGAATTTTCAAAGATTTTAGAGAGCAGTGGTAAGCTAGATATTGGTCTATAGTTATTAGAGTCGGCTTGGTCACCTCCTTTGTGGATCGGAGTGACCCTCGCTATTTTGAGGATTGTTGGGAAGGTAGATGATTCAATGTATTGTTAAAGAGTGTTGCAGTAATTGGTGACAGTACTTGAAGCTTTTTTGTACATAAAGTTGGCAAGTTGTTTGTCTCCTGCCTTGTTTTTAAGGGTTGTTGATGAGCAAGACTTCTGCTGGGATGGTTAGAGCTAGGGAATAGTGTAATCGGGTAGGTGCTCGTGAGGTAGTCTGCTGGACAGTGTTTGAATTTGGGATTTTGCTTGCTAGGTTCTTCCTATGATGGAGAAGAAAGCACCGAGTCTGTTTCAGTTGGGGAAGTAGGGGTGTCGTCGGATTTTGTTAATTTGATTTTGTTTTTGGATAACTTTGAAGTTCCAAGAATATTCAGATAGTTTTCCAGGTCTTCTTCATATCACCTTTGATGTTTATGTAATCTATTTTCATATACAATTTTTTAGATCTTATCAGGCTGGTAAGAGCTGACGAGTAATGTTTAGATGGTCTCTAGTTAATTTGATCCATTCTGTACTGTTTTTCATATTGGTGCTTTGTGTTAATGGATTTAAGATGCTGGGTGTTAGCCAGGACTTTCAGTCTCTACTGTGATCTGTTTAGTCTTTTTAGGGCAATGTTTGTTATAGAAGTACAGTGGACCCCCGCATAACGATTACCTCCGAATGCGACCAATTATGTAAGTGTATTTATGTAAGTGCGTTTGTACGTGTATGTTTGGGGGTCTGAAATGGACTAATCTACTTCACAATATTTCTTATGGGAACAAATTCGGTCAGTACTGGCACCTGAACATACTTCTGGAGTGAAAAAATATCGTTAACCGGGGGTCCACTGTAATAGGCTTTTTGTAGAAAATTATTTATGAATTCATTCATATCTGTATATGTTTCAAGCTCATTATGCCAATCGATGTTATTCATAGCTGCTATAAAGTTGTTTACAGCTGTGTCTTCATGTAGTCTGAAGGTAACTTTAGTAATGTCTTGGGGCAATTTAACTAGATTGGTTATGAGAAAGGTTGGGTAGTGGTCTGTGGTGTTGTCTGTGATTATGCCTGATTTTAACCCTTAAATGGTCCAAACGTATATATATACGTTTTTTCAACATCTGAAAGTATGTAAAAAAAAAATGTAGATCTTTTTTGTTTTAAATTTGAAAACTTGTAAAAAAAACTTTTATCTACATTTTTTTTGTTATATTTGAAAATATGTAAAAAAAGTAATCTACTTTTGTAGCACTACGAATTTGAATGTCGATTTCTTTGGATCGTTTAAGGGTTAAAGGGGATATGGTGTTAGTTCAGATGTGGTCTATTATTGAGATACTAGTCTTGGAGATTCTTGTAGGTTTAGATATTGTTGGTAGCAACAGGCAGTTGCTCAGTGTTTGTGAATTCGGTTACTTGTGGGTCCTGGTCATGTAGCAGATTTGTTGAAATCTGTTAGTAGTAGTAGGTGGTCTTTGTTCATGTGTGCATCAGTTATAATGTTTGCTAATTTTTCACTAAAGTGGTAAATGTTTGACTGTGGTACTCTGTAGATGTTTAAAACTGTGAGGGGTTTTTGCAGGTCTTTTGATTTAAATTTGATTATGATATATTTACCATGCTCATCCCTTGTGCAAGATTTTTTGATACATTCAAGTTGATTTGAGTAGTGTATAGCTGTTCCACCCCCTTGCTGGTTTGTCCTACAGTTGTGTATGGCTGTGTAACCAGGACTGGCATAAA
>NC_069404.1:3246373-3262440 GCF_026875155.1 Cherax quadricarinatus | reverse complement strand
GGGGCCCCCTCCGTGTGTGAAGCGGGAGCTTTAGCCACCAGGCCACCGGGCCTGAGACCCTGAACGTGTAGTAGAGACCCTGAACGTGTAGCAGAGACCCTGAACGTGTAGCAGAGACCCTGAACGTGTAGCAGAGACCCTGAACGTGTAGCAGAGACCCTGAACGTGTAAATTACATTATTAAACTTACTTGTGAACATGGGTACACTTGCGGTGGGTTGAGTTACTTGAGGCAGTAGAGTCATCATGGTAGTCGAAGGTGTAATCGTAGACGCTGAGCAGCCTCTGGTAGATCCTGAGCAGCATCTGCAGGTTCCAGGCGTTCAGCTGCACCTCATTCTCGTTAAAAAGGTACTTGCAACACAGTAAATCCACCACTTCCTCGTCTGGAGACAACATCTTCCTACTTGGTCGCCTCTGTCACCACTGTTTTGAACTGAGGAGCTCCCACACAAACACACCTTGTTGCTATTCTCTGATTGGTCGGCTCAATGAGACCTCCACGCTGATTGGTCGACTTGGAATGAGACCCCTACGCTGATTGGTGAAGATTCCAGAGCACCGGATTTTAAAGAGATATTTAATTTTTAATATTATTATTTTCATTTACGTATTTACATAAATGCTATAGTTGCACCAAATGTTGAAGTAAAATAAAATATTTAAATTATTCTACTCTAATTTCTTATTGACTTGGAAGGGGGGAATAAGTCTTTTTTTTTTCATTCAGCTAGTACCAACTACCTCATATTTTTTTACTTTTTATTGTGCAATAAACTGCTCAACTTATTTAATATTACAAATCAGATCTTACTCCTAAACCAATATTATTTCAAAGTGACTATCTGTTCATTTAACTTTGTTTAAGAACATAAGAACAAAGGAACACTGCAGAAGGCCTACCTGGAGTTTACCTGGAGAGAGTTTTGGGGGTCAACGCCCCCGCGGCCCGGTCTGTGACCAGGCCTCCTGGTGGATCAGCGCCTGATCAACCAGGCTGTTGCTGCTGGCTGCACGCAAACCAACGTACGAGCCACAGCCCGGCTGATCAGGAACTGACTTTAGGTGCTTGTCCAGTGCCAGCTTGAAGACTGCCAGGGGTCTGTTGGTAATCCCCCTTATGTGTGCTGGGAGGCAGTTGAACAGTCTCGGTCCCCTGACACTTATTGTATGGTCTCTTAACGTGCTAGTGACACCCCTGCTTTTCATTGGGGGGGATGGTGCATCGTCTGCCAAGTCTTTTGCTTTCGTAGTGAGTGATTTTCGTGTGCAAGTTCGGTACTAGTCCCTCTAGGATTTTCCAGGTGTATATAATCATGTATCTCTCCCTCCTGCGTTCCAGGGAATACAGGTTTAGAAACCTCAAGCGCTCCCAGTAATTGAGGTGTTTTATCTCCGTTATGCGCGCCGTGAAAGTTCTCTGTACATTTTCTAGGTCGGCAATTTCACCTGCCTTGAAAGGTGCTGTTAGAGTGCAGCAATATTCCAGCCTAGATAGAAAAAAGTGACCCGAAGAGTGTCATCATGGGCTTGGCCTCCTAGTTTTGAAGGTTCTCATTATCCATCCTGTCATTTTTCTAGCAGATGCGATTGATACAATGTTATGGTCCTTGAAGGTGAGATCCTCCGACATAATCACTCCCAGGTCTTTGACGTTGGTGTTTCGCTCTATTTTGTGGCCAGAATTTGTTTTGTACTCTGATGAAGATTTAATTTCCTCTGTTTACCATATCTGAGTAATTGAAATTTCTCATCGTTGAACTTCATATTGTTTTCTGCAGCCCACTGAAAGATTTGGTTGATGTCCGCCTGGAGCCTTGCAGTGTCTGCAATGGAAGACACTGTCATGCAGATTCGGGTGTCATCTGCAAAGGAAGACACGGTGCTGTGGCTGACATCCTTGTCTATGTCGGATATGAGGATGAGGAACAAGATGGGAGCTAGTACTGTGCCTTGTGGAACAGAGCTTTTCACCGTAGCTGCCCCGGACTTTACTCTGTTGACGACTACTCTCTGTGTTCTGTTAGTGAGGAAATTATAGATCCATCGACCGACTTTTCCTGTTATTCCTTTAGCGCGCATTTTGTGCGCTATTACGCCATGGTCACACTTGTCGAAGGCTTTTGCAAAGTCTGTATATATTACATCTGCATTCTTTTTGTCTTCTAGTGCATTTAGGACCTTGTCGTAGTGATCCAGTAGTTGAGACAGACAGGAGCGACCTGTTCTAAACCCATGTTGCCCTGGGTTGTGTAACTGATGGTTTCTAGATGGGTGGTGATCTTGCTTCTTAGGACCCTTTCAAAGATTTTTATGATATGGGATGTTAGTGCTATTGGTCTGTAGTTCTTTGCTGTTGCTTTAACTGCCCCCTTTGTGGAGTGGGGCTATGTCTGTTGTTTTTAGTAACTGAGGGACGACCCCCGTGTCCATGCTCCCTCTCCATAGGATGGAAAAGGCTCGTGATAGGGGCTTCTTGGCAGTTCTTGATGAACACAGAGTTCCATGAGTCTGGCCCTGGGGCAGAGTGCATGGCATGTCATTTATCGCCTGTTCGAAGTCATTTGGCGTCAGGATAACATCGGATAGGCTTGTGTTAATCAAATTTTGTGGGCTCTCTCATAAAAAATTCATTTTGATCTTCGACTACTCAGTCTGGTTAGCGGCTTGCTAAAAACTGAGTCATATTGGGACTTGAGTAGCTCACTCATTTCCTTGCTGTCATCTGTGTAGGACCCATCTTGTTTAAGTAGGGGCCCAATACTGGGCGTTGTTCTCGATTTTGATTTGGCATAGGAGAAGAAATACTTTGGGTTTCTTTCGATTTCATTTATAGCTTTTAGTTCTTCCCGCGATTCCTGACTCCTAAAGGATTCTTTTAGCTTAAGTTCGATGCTTGCTATTTCTCTGGCCAGTGTCTCCCTGCGCATTTCAGATATATTGACCTCTTTTAGCCGCTCTGTTATTCTTTTCCGTCGCCTGTAAAGGGAGCGCCTGTCTCTTTCTATTTTACATCTACTCCTTCTTTTTCTTAGAGGAATAAAACCTTGTGCATACATCGAGTGCCACCGAGTTAATCTGTTCTAGGCATAAGTTTGGGTCTGTGTTGCTTAGTATATCTTCCCAGCTTATATCGGTTAGGACTTGGTTTACTTGGTCCCACTTTATGTTTTTGTTATTGAAGTTGAATTTGGTGAATGCTCCCTCGTGACTAGTCTCATTTTGTCGGTCTGGGGCTCCTCGCATACATGTCTGAACCTCAATTATGTTGTGATCTGAGTATATTGTTTTTGATATGGTGACATTTCTTATCAGATCATCATTGTTAGTGAATATGAGGTCTAGTGTATTCTCCAGTCTAGTAGGCTCTATTATTTGCTGGTTTAAATTGAATTTTGTGCAGAGATTTAAAAGCTCGTGTGAGTGTGAGTTTTCATCAGAGCTGCCTCCTGGTGTTATTACTGCAACAATATTATTTGCTATATTCCTCCATTTCAGGTGCCTTAAGTTGAAATCCCCAAGGAGCAAGATGTTGGGTGCAGGAGCTGGAAGATTTTCCAGACAGTGGTCAATTTTTAACAGCTGTTCCTGGAATTGCTGGGATGTTGCATCCGGAGGCTTGTAGACTACCACAATGACTAGGTTTTGGTTCTCGACCTTTACTGCTAAAACTTCCACTACGTCATTTGAGGCATTAAGCAGTTCTGTGCAAACAAGTGACTCTGCAAATGTACAGGCAACCCCCCCCTTTTGCCTGTTCACTCTGTCACATCTGTATAGGTTGTAACCTGGGATCCATATTTCATTGTCCAAGTGATCCTTTATGTGGGTCTCAGTGAAAGCCGCGAACATTGCCTTTGCCTCTGCAAGCAGTCCACGATGAAAGGTATTTTGTTGTTTGTTGCTGGCTTTAGACCCTGTATATTTGCAAAGAAGAATGTTATCGGACTGGTGGTATTGTTGGTACTGGGGGGGGATTTTTTTTCCGGCATTAGTATCTGTATCCGTTGGTTTGGAGTGGAGGCCATCGACTGTGGTTCCACTCCAGGAATGACTGGATTTGGTGTACGATTTCTGCCATTTCCTGCCAGTTTTTTTTCCTTCCTGGCACTAAAAAACCTCTCCCTCTTGAGTGGCTGTGGCACCCAGGTTTTCCCATGGCCTGGATGTTTTGTATCTTTTGTCCCCTTTAGATGGTATGCCCGGCAATTTAAGTTATAGCACAGTCTTTCCTGTACTGAAGAGGTACACATTTCAGGGTGAAAAAGCTTACAGGAAGGGAGTTTGCATTTTCCTGTTGTCATATGGGCATGGCATTTTCTAGGGTGGTCATAGTTGCACGTCCCATCTGTTTTTCCAGATTTCCCATGCCAGCAGATTACCAAGTGCATAGTATGTGCACAGGCTTGGTTTCCGCTTGCCTTGGGTTTCTGTGACTGTATTCCCTGTTGGTGCATGTTTCCCTGTCTTACTTCTATCCTCCCTAGCACCAACAATGGAGCTCCCACCAGTTGTTTTTGGTAATTTATCCTCACTATTGCTATTGGAGTCCTCTTGTTTGCTATTTCCTGCGGTATTTCTAGTTTGCAATATTGGTTTTATCTTATCTTTGACTACACTTGTTTCCCTACTATGGCTCCTGTCCCCTATGAGGTCATTTATATGTATTCCTTCCTGCGTATAATTCCCGACTACTGGACAAATCTCCAGCTTCACCATTACTGTCTCCCAGGGACAGTATTCCAGCTTCACCATTTCGTCTCCCAGGACAAACCTCCAGCTTCACCATTACTGTCTCCCAGGACAGCACCTCCAGCTTCACCATTACTGTCTCCCAGGACAGCACCTCCAGCTTCACCATTACTGTCTCCCAGGACAGCACTATCAGCCCCACATTTACTGATCTACCAGGACATCACCTCCAGCCTTACAGTTTCTGACTACATGGCCAGTATAAGGGCAGTACCATTCAGCCCAGACTTTTTATGTTCCCTTTCTGTTGTAGAAAGCTTCCAGGTTTTCTATGAAAGCAGCTTTGATGTTGTCCTCTTTTAATACCCTTGTGATTTTAGTCCACAGATTTTCCTCATTTGGGCATACCCAGAAACACTTCTCTGTTTTAATACTGCTTGTAGCTAGTTCTGGGATATCTGCACAAGGGGCGTGACACCAATTTCCACAAAATGACAATTTAACATGGGAAGCCATTTGTTTGACGACCACAGACTACAACAGCTTCATATGATTGAATGGTGATTTACGCAATTCTACTAGACAACCTCTTGAAATCAATTAATAACCTTAAATGAAGCTCAGTATTTGTATTTCTGTTTCTAACTCTTTTTGTATATTGGACAGCTTACCGTCACGTTCCTGATTTGTAATGTTTGTTTTAAAGGGCGACCTACAACCCATCCGTTTACAGTCTGCTTTATTGTCCAACAAAACTGTTTGAAACCCGTCCCGGGTTCGACATGTCAAGGGTTCGGACCAGTCAAGGGTCCGACCAGTCGAAACTGCTCTGATCAGTGGGTCACTTATTTAAAACAATACTGGTCGGTTTATTTGAGCTAACACATGAAGGATCTACTGGAAATTATCTACCCCAGTAATATGTGATTTGACTGATACAAAAGTATAACTTGCGTGTTGAAGAGCCGGTGATATCTGGCAGCTCCTACAATGACGAACGGTCACCTCCTTGTTTATCAATCGCTGTATCTGGCTTTTCTATTTTTTTTTTTTTTTTTTTTCCGTCTCCACCACAATAAATGCTATATTATCACTATAGTTGACTGGTGCAAATTTTGGAGGAAGGACGCTTTTTCTGTAGTAATAATTGCTTCTCGTTGTGTATATTGCGACCGCTGGTAACTACAGGTTATATGAAATTCACAGTAACGTCTCGTATTTCAAGAAAAGAAACTAATGAAAGTCACTCCACTCCACTAAGTACCATTATAATACTGGTTAGTTGCTACTACAACACTGTATTCTGCTATTCACTGGTATCACTAGATTATATGCGAGTACACTAGCAGGCCAGTAAGATTATTAAAAACAGCTGACCTGTGGTAAGTTTCTGGCGACTTCTGGCACCTTCCTCTATAGGCTTATCACTTCATTTACAAAATTCACCTGTTTTTCAAAATGGACCACTTTAGCCTTTATCATCAATTTATAGGAGCCACTGTAGTTTTACACTATACATATGTATTACTCAATGTTATCAGGAAGACTTTCTTCCTCTGACATGAAAAGTTCAATTATTATTATTTTTTCCACACGGGACATAGGCCTATGATTCCCCTCTGGCAGTAAACTCTGCTACGCAGTGCACACTAATTCTCCTTTTTTGACTCAGTATATAATGTTTTCCGCCCAAGATTGGTTCCAGGCGCTAGAGGGATGTATCGTATAGGATTGATGACACAAATTAAAGTTCTAGCACGTAAGAGCGACCGTGAAAACACGCCCATGCGAGGCAGGTCCAAGTCTCCTACCTGCTTAAGCCAATGCACCCAACCTAGGTCAGGTCACATTGACTTAAGGGAGGAACACGGCAACCGACCTGGTAGCACAAGCTATCAGGTCCAACTCACACCCACCCACATCCACTCATGTATTTATCCAACCTATTTTTAAAGCTACACAACGTTCTGGCTTCTATAACTGTACTTGGGAGTTTGTTCCACTCATCCACAACTCTATTACTAAACCAGTGCTTTCCTATATCCTTCCTGAATCTGAATTTTTTCAACTTAAAACCATTGCTGCGAGTCCTGTCTAGGCTAGATATTTTCAGCACACTATTTACATCCCCTTTATTTATTCCTGTCTTCCATTTTATACACCTCAATCATATCCCCCCTAATTCTAAGTCTTTCTAGAGAGTGCAGATTCAGGGCCCTTAGTCTATCCTCATAGGGAAGGTTTCTGATACATGGGATCAACTTTATCATCCTCCTTTGTACATTTTCCAGAGCATTTATATCCATTCTGTAATACGGTGACCAAAACTGTGCAGCATAATCTAAATGAGGCCTAACCAAGGATGTATAGAGTTGAAGAACAACCTGAGGACTCCTATTATTTATGCTTCTTGATATGAAGCCAAGGATTCTATTAGCTTTATTGCGAACACTTATGCACTGTTGTCTTGGTTTCAGATTACTGCTAACCAGAACTCCTAAATCTTTTTCGCAATCCGTAATATTAAGATCTACATTATTTAGTTTATATGTGGCATGGTTATTGTCCTGTCCAACATTTAGAACTTTGCATTTGTCTATAATAAACTGCATCTGCCACTTCTCCGACCACTGCATCAGTCTATTCAAATCTTCCTGGAGTGCTCTAATGTCCTCGTCAGAATGAATTCGACGGCCTATTTTGGTGTCATCGGCAAACTTGCTGATGTCGCTCTTTATGCCCTCATCTATGTCGTTTATGTAGATTGTGAACAGCAGGGGGCCCAACACTGACCCCTGTGGAATACCGCTCGCGACGCTTCCCCACTCTGATTTCTCCCCATTTATGCAAACTCTCTGCTGCCTATTTGTCAACCAAGCCTCTATCCAGGAAAAAAATTCTCCTCCTGTTCCATGTGCCTTAATTTTCCTCAATAATCTCTGATGTGGGACCCTGTCAAAAGCCTTACTGAAGTCCATATACACAATATCATATTCATTACCATGATCTACCTCCTCAAATACCTTAGTGAAAAAAGTTAATAAATTCGTAAGGCAGGAACGCCCCTTTGTAAAACCATGCTGAGATTCGTTGATTAATTTATGCTTTTCAAGGTGGTTACGAACTGCCTCGGCAATTATTGATTCCATAAATTTTCCCACTATGGAGGTTAGGCTTATTGGTCTATAGTTCGAAGCTAAGGACCTGTTACCTGCTTT
Source organism: Cherax quadricarinatus (assembly GCF_026875155.1). Lineage (NCBI taxonomy): Eukaryota > Metazoa > Arthropoda > Malacostraca > Decapoda > Parastacidae > Cherax > Cherax quadricarinatus. The sequence continues at coordinate 3,254,530 of NC_069404.1, read as the reverse complement.
GAAAATAGGTATCACATTTGCCATTTTCCACTTATCTGGCACCATGCCAGTTTGTAGTGATATGTTGAAAAGATTAACCAAAGGTTTGCTAAGCTCCTCTTTACATTCCTTTAGAACCCTTGCATACAGTTCATCAGGGCCTGGGGATTTGTTAGGTTTTAATTTATCTATTTGCCTAAGGACCATGTCACTTGTGACCCTAATTGTGCACAGTTTATTATCGTCCTGTTCTACATAATTTATCATTTCTGGAATATCGCTGGTATCCTCCTGTGTAAAAACTGAGAGGAAGTATGTGTTAAAAATTCTACACATTTCCTTATCACTGTCAGTGAGCTGACCCGAGGAACTTTTGAGTGGGCCTATCTTGTCCCTGATCTTACTTCTGTATACCTGAAAGAATCCTTTTGGGTTAGTCTTCGATTCTCTTGCAACTTTAACCTCATAATCTCTTTTTGCTTTTCTAATTCTCTTTTTTATTTCTCTCTTTAACTGAATATATCGATTTCTTAATTGCCCCTCTCCTCTCTTGATTTGCCTATATATGCCTCTCTTTTGACCAATCAGATATTTTAATCTATTGTTCATCCATTTAGGATCATTTTTGTTTGATCTGATTTCCCTATTTGGAACATAATTTGACTGAGCAGCTAGAACTATACCCTGGAAAGCGTCATATCGGCAACCATCACCACCTACCTGACCCTTAGTCAGGCCATTCCAGTTCAGCCCACCTAAGTAATTTTTCAGTCCTATGAAATCAGCCAAGCGAAAGTCAGGAACGGAGACTTGATTTCTATTATTAGAGGAATTCCATGATATATTAAAACTGAGTGATTTGTGATCACTTTCCCCAAGCTCATCATTAACCTCAAGATTATTAATTAGTGTTTCCCTACTGGCAAGAACCAAGTCAAGGAGGTTATTTCCCCTAGTTGGCTCTGTCACAAACTGTTTTAAAAAACAATCCTGGATCATATCAAGAAAGTCACCTGACTCGAAATTTCCTGTCAAATTGCTCCAGTCAATCTGTCTATAGTTGAAATCTCCCATTAGCACAACATTTTCGTATGTAGATGCCTTACGAATTTCGTCCCATAGAAGTTTACTGAACTCCCTATCAAGATTTGGGGGCCTGTAAATTACTCCCAAAATTAGTTTTTCTCGGCCCTTGAGAAGCTGTAACCAAACAGATTCAGTGGCCGATGCTTCTAATTTTATATCTTGTCTAACACAACAGTTTAAATTGTCTCTGACATACATCGCTACTCCACCACCCTTCCTGTTGACCCTGTCAGTGTGGAATAATTTATAGCCTTGTATGTGACATTCAGAGGGCATCTCTCTATCTTTCAGATTGAGCCAGGTCTCTGTTATAGCAATAATATCTATGTTTCCTGCACTTGCAATTAATCTTAGCTCATCTATCTTATTTCTTACACTCCTGCTATTAGTATAGTAAACCTTAAGGGAGCTAGTCCCTTGCTGCCCTCTGCTGTCCCCCTTTGTTTGCTGACCTGATCTATTGTCTTTATTTGTAACTTCATGCTGAATGCCTTTTATACATTTACTGTTTCCAACCCTAGTGTTGCAACCTGCTTGTTTCCCACACACACCCATACCTCTATCTTCTATCAGTTTAAAATCATAGGCATTTCACCAATGGCCTTCTCAATTGAGTTTGCAAGTGCTACCACCCCAGCCCCAGAGAGATGTACCCCATCCCTTGCATACATATCATGTTTGCCATAAAAGTTGTTCCAGTTGTCAATGAATGGGATTGCAAGTTCCTTGCAGTATCTGTCTAGCCAGCAATTTACACCAATTGCCCTAGACAACCATTCATTTCCTACTCCCCTTCTAGGCAAGATGCTACATATGATTGGGACCCCTCCCTTAGACTTAATGAAATCTATAGCTGACCTGTACTTATCTAGCAGCTCTTCTCTCCTACCCTTCCCAATATAATTTCCACCAGCACTGAGACAAATAATGGGCTTGTTCCCATTACCTGACATGATATTATCCAGCCTGTTAACTATGTCCCCAACACCAGCTCCAGGGAAGCACACTCTATCTCTCATCTTCTTATTCATATTACAAAAAGCACGGTCAATATATCTTATCTGAGAGTCACCAACCACAAGAATGCGCTTGCCTCTGTTAGCAGGGGCAGTAGTACCCTTACCTTTACTGGCCACTGAAGTACATTCATCCTGAAGAACAGAGAAGCGATTTCCTACCTTCAGATCTTCACTCTTAACTTTCCTTATTCTGATTCTCCTCCCATTACTGGTTACCACTCGCCACTTGTAGCAGGTGCTGGACTGCACCTCACTGCTGGTAGCCGTTGCTACCTCCCCACCTACAGCCTCCTCACAGCGAGAGACAGACTGCACCTCACTGCTAGGAGCCTCATTCCCCTCCAGCTACCTCACACTCTCTCCCAGACCCATTGAGGTGGACCTTCAGCCTCCTAATCTCCTCCTGGAGAAGCAAGACCTCCTCCTTCAACTCTCCAACCTCAATTTTTAAAACACTGCAGAAGCAAGCCATGCTTTGTAACCGTCCACGCTAATCCCCAAAGCAGCTCAGGGTCTGTGACCTCATGTGACGACTGACCACTGACCACTGACCATTACTTAATTTAGTCCCTTATATATTTTCTCCTTTATTTTAGCTTTATATAACTACCCTAGTTCATATATTCACAATTGTTAAAATAATCAAGGTGCTATTCTCAGGCGCTAAAGTGTAATAAGTTCACTATTTTGCCATTATATTCCAAAACTTATTTATTTGATTACCACTTGATTGCTCACCACAACTTATATTAGTCCCTTTTATATTATTTTCCCTAATTCTAACTTTAAAGAATTATCTTTAAAGTACTACCTACTATCATATTCCCAAGCTCCATTATTTGATCATCACTTTATTTGTTCACCACAAATTATTTTAGTCCCTTTTATATTGTCTCCTTTATTTTAGCTTTAAAAAACTACCTTAGCTCATTTTTTTTACATTTGTTAAATAATTCAGGTGCTATTTTTTAGCTTTAAAAAATTTTATTTTTGTTTTATACTTAAATTTCTAACTAATGTTGCATGCTCTGGGTGTTGGACCTGCTGCGCAGACGCCCCTGACTGAGTTGGCTTTGGCATTTACCTGTTTTCATTTGGATATCAAGATGGGGGAAAAGACGGAGGGGAAAATAAATACTGGGGATTGAGCTGGTTCGGGGTACTTTAAGTGGAAGATACGATGAACGTCCTTCCCCCCTAGCATCATGGGGTACATTGGTATTCCCCAATGAGGAATTTTTATGGCGTCGTTTTAAATGGTTTGTCAAAATCTTAGTGAAAAAAATTTGAGAGCGGGCTTCTACCAAAAAAGTCGAGCATTACCAGGAACAAGCATGAGTGTGAATTCAGTGAGGGATGTCGTTTTACAGGGTCTCTAAGTTCACAGGGGTGAAGTAGAAATTTTTACCCTTCGGGGGCTAAGGATGGTCTACAGAATTTTTTAGCATTTTAGGGGGACAGTGCATTCTGCAACCATGGGTGTGTGGGGGGATGGCCTTTTGAAGGGCTGCCGGAGGGTTCTTCCCCCTTAAAAATGCCCTTTAACAAGGCCTATCCCCATCCTATGTTCGATGCTGGCCATAGAACACGGGTTTAGGGTTTCTATGTTGGTCAGAGGAAAACATGTCGTTTTGTAGTTTATGAGCACAGGGGCACCCAGTGTCCAGGGGGCAGGTCCTCGATTTCGGGGGACCCCAATTGTGATTCAGCAGCCGTGTGATTTGGTGCCTGGCTCTGGTGTCTCGGGGGGGCCGGAGGACTACCCGGAAGCGGGAGGTCAACAGGAGGGGCAGAGGCGGAGACGTGGTCACTCCCCCAGGGGCGTTGGGGGTCGAAAGTGACATCTGGGGAGTCTTTAGTCCAGGAAGTTCGACCCGGATGGTTCATTGGGGTGTGTAAAGGATTTTTGGGGGGGGAGGACCCATGTGCAGAAGGTGCCCTCTTTTTATGTAAGGACGGAGAGGGAGGGAAAAAAAAAAAAAAATCGTGGGGGAAGATTGAGTAAGAAAGGATGGATTTGGTGGTGGTATGGGGGTACACAGGAGGATTCCCCTGATGGTGATTGTGTGTAAGGGGAAAGTTCGGAAAAGACTGCTGCATCAGAATAGACGGGGCCTTTTCCCCCCGGGGCAGGGGCCCGGGGGAAAAGAGGGGCGCGGAGTGGAGCCGAGGTCTCATAGGGGTAGAGGGCGCCTGAGTTGCACAGTGGGAGAGGGGGGGGGAGGAAACGACAGAAAAAATCGAGTGACAAAGGGAACACGAAATGTAAAAAGTGCAGGAGTAAATCAGGGGTTTGGGGAAAAGCTGCCCCTTCTATAAATTCAGTTGTGTCACGTTTAATTTTAATGGACTTAAGACTAGGTCAAAAAGTATGGTTGGAGGGGTTTTTTACGGGGGTTTTGATGTCGACATTTGTTTTTTGAAGAGCATACACAGGGCGGAGTGAGTTGAGGGTAAAAAGGATATGGGTTTATTCCCAGTGGTTTGCAATTGAAAGGGGGGTAGCTGGCGGTAAAAAACCCACCCCTTGCATGTCAGGGTTTGGAAAAAGAGGGGGGGGGAGGGTCATGAGGGTGGATGGTGTCTGGGGTGAGGTCGAGCTAGTTTCGTGGGTTTTTTACATGCCAGAACTGAAATACAGGGTAAAAGGTTTTTTTGTCGGGGGAGGTATTGTGTATCACTTGAGAATTTTCCCGCTATAACAGTAATAGGGGGTGTTTGGGAAATTTGTGTGTACGAAGTGGTGATGCAACCGAGAGGGGGGGGGTTTGTTTTGAGTTTTCGAGGGATGTATTGCGATTTTGGGGGTTTTTTGATGTGGGGGGGCGGGGGGGAAACCTGTGGAGACACTTCGTCTGTAGGGGATATGGGGCGCGTTGGACGAATCTATTTTAAAAGCAGGGTATATGTTGTGAGGGGCAAACCTTCGATGGGGGGTTTTTGATCACAGGGCGGAAAATAGCAGTTCTGATGGGGGATGGAGGGGTTGCGTATTTATTGGGGTACGGAAATTAAATGTAAGGCTTCTTAAGGAGGAGGGGGGGGGGCCTTTTTTAGTGATTGGTGGTTGCATTTTTGGGGCAAGGGACAGGGAGAAGATCTTTAGATTGGGGAAATGCGGGCCCAAACCCTGAAATAGCAAATTTTTTTTTTTAAGGTTGGGGATGAGAAGAGGCGAGTGGCTTTTTGGGTTGCAAAATTATCTGGAGGGACGTTGCAAGACTGTTATTTTGGGGGGAGGTGTTTAGGGGGATGACAGGGCTGTCTTCGGAGAATAGCTGAATACACAATGTAGGTTTGATGCAATTGGGGTTTAGGGCGGGTTTTTAGAGGACGTATTGTGGGGTGATAAGCCGTCCGGGTTTGTTTTACGTAAAATTTTGAGTCCGCAGAGAAACCACCATTTAAAATTGGAGACAAGCCCTGGGGTTTGGGGGGGTATCCAGGGTGGGTCCTATCCAAATGGAAAAAAATGAGTCTCTATGTGATGTTGTTTAGGGGAAATGGAGTGGGGGGAGGGGGGGTTTCCCGGGAGGGTTTTTTGGAGGGGGTTCCATGTGTTTTAAGTGAGCGGATGAGTGGGGTTGGGGGTGGGATAATGAGGTTGAGGGGGAAAAAACAGTTTTGGGATGGTACCCGGAAAACATGGGGGTAGACGGTTTTACCAAATGATTTTTTTTAGAGCCATTGGGGGTGTATTTGGCAATGCTTGTTGGGGATTGGACATATGTTAACTAGGGGAAGTTTGGGGGAAATCGCAAAATATGGGGGAAGTTTTTGGGGTCCCAAAGCAAGGGGGGGAGAGTTGAATGCTTTTCTGAGCAATACTCTGATGTGGAGATTACAAGGGTTTTTTAGAAAATTTAGGTAAAAGATGAAGAAGGTCTGGGGTTGGTGATACATGGGGGACAGTTTGGAATCCCGGGGGGGGAGATGCGGGTAGGTCATGGACGTATTTGGGATTTTTTCCCCGAGGGTAGTATAAGGGAGGTTTCTAGGTCTGGATTGGGAAAAGGTTATGATTATGTGGATGGAAATTTTGAATTTAGATATGGTGAGAATGGGGTTTTTGGGGGAGGGTGGTGGGATTGGGAGGACTTGTATGCAGACATCGATGGAGTACGGGGAAATGGTTTGTTGGGGTATCGTGAAAAATGGGGAGGGTTTAAGGGAAGGGTGTCCACTCTCCCAAATACTGTGGCATGAGCAGAATCCTTTTTTGTGTTCTGGTTGATGGGGGGATGGAAGGTGGGGGAGGTGGAGGCTTTTGTGGGGAAATTGTTGGGTTTTGCAGATGTACAAACCCGTTTTATTAATGAGGAGAAGATTTAAGAAAGTGGGAAGGGTACTTGGAATTTTTTGGGAAAGCTATGGGGTGAGGTTATAAGCAACATCACGGTTTTCTGGAGGGAGGCGCTTGGGAGGCGGGACCCTTTGGGGGAGGGTTTTGGCTGGGTAATGTGAAAGGCTCAAAATTTGTGGGATTTTGATTTTGGGAATGCACAGGAGGCAGGGGGGTTAATTTAGAAATGGTAAGGACAGAGCTTTTTGGTAGGCCGGAGTTTTGGGGCCGGGGGGAACCTTGCATCAAAGGGTTTTGGTGGGAAAAAAATGATTTTAGCAAAGGGGTGGGGGTGGCGGAAATTTGCCTTTCGAAATCAGGATATTTGGAAATTACAAAGGAGATATTAAAAGGATATGTGGGGGTTTTTGGGGGGGCGTGGTTGGGCAAGATTGGGAAAAGACTGCGGTAAGACAGGGGGGATTGGGATTGTGGCTTTAGGATCTAGGGGGAAGGCACTATCGTGAAGCAGAGGTAAATTGGGGAGGGGGGGGAAAAAGGGGGCCTCGAGTGGGGGAGGTGATGGGGGATTCCCAAAAGGGGGAGTGGCGGGGGGTTAGTGGAGTGTGAAGCAGTTTAGGTTTATTTTCAGGTTGCAATGTTAAAAAACTAAAGGTAAAATGGTTGGTGGGGGGGGAGTATCGTAGGGAAACACTGCAGGGGATGGCAGTGTATCCCCCAATGATGGAGAAAAATATGGGTGGAATTTAGTAAATTAAGAATACAGGGAAGAGTGAGGAAATTTTATTAGATTTCTTTTTGGGGGACGTTGGGCATCGAAAAAGGTGCTAAGGAATGGGTTTTGTGAGAGAGGGGTCATAGGTTTTTGTGGGGGAAATGAAACTGCTTCCATGTAGTATTTTTTGTTCTGCTTTGGAGGGGGTAAAATTGTGGTTGAAAAGGGTTTTTCCCTTTTTTTGGGGGGGGCAATATCCCCCTAGGGCTTTTGTTGATAGGGAGGGGGGCCCACGAGGTGGGGAAAGGGTATCAGATAGTAAAAGTTAGGAAAAGATAAAATAAGATTTCGTTCGGTTTTTTAAAACCCCCGGGGGTTAGCCACCCCGGATAACCCAAAAAGTCAGTGCGTCATCGGGACTGTCTAAATTTTTTCCCTTGGGGTCCTTAAACTTGTCCCCCAGGATCGACCCCACCCTCGACAGTTGTTACTTGTATTCTCTTGGGGGGGGGAGGGGGTGGAGGGAAATATTGGAAAAACGTTGGGGGCATGTTTATAGGACAGCTTAGGAACAAACAATTATGTGGGTACGGTGGGTAACTAGTTTTCCGGGGGGTATAGTGGACTTTCGTAGAACGTTTATCCGCTTTGGTGACGGGGTGGGAGGCAAGGGATTGGTCTCTTTATGGTGTGTCCTCTTGGGGCTTAATACTGAGGAGGAAGATTTACTGGTTTGGGTAAGTTTTTTGCAGGGAACGTTGGGGGCCCGGGGATGTAGACTTATGAATTTGTAAAAAACCCCAAGTTAAAAGTTGTATGTGTTTTTTTGTTTTTTTCTTTTTTTCGTTATAAGAACCATTTTTATTGGGGGGTTTTTAAATTTATAGTATATGTGAGGATTTTGTTTATATATTCGAATCTGATGATGCTTTATCCCCTTTTCTACTCTTTTTTTATCGTATAAAATTTAAGGGGGGACATTATGAACTATGTGAGGGGAAAATAAAGTTTTTTTTGGGGGTTTATTTAAAACCTTCTATTTGTATGGAAGGCAT
>NC_069404.1:3203869-3245873 GCF_026875155.1 Cherax quadricarinatus | reverse complement strand
TCTTACACTTTTAGGGTCCTGTACACGTTCAGGGTCTCTGCTACACGCTTAGGGTCTCTGCTACACGTTCAGGGTCTCTGCTACACGCTTAGGGTCTCTGCTACACGTTCAGGGTCTCTGCTACACGTTCAGGGTCTCTGCTTCACGCTTGGGTCTTGCTACAGTTCAGGGTCTCTGCTACACGTTCAGGGTCTCTGCTACACGCTTAGGGTCTCTTCTACACGTTCAGGGTCTCTGCTACACGTTCAGGGTCTCTGCTACACGTTCAGGGACTCTGCTACACGCTTAGGGTCTCTGCTACACGTTCAGGGTCTCTGCTACACGTTCAGGGTCTCTGCTACACGCTTAGGGTCTCTGCTACACGTTCAGGGTCTCTGCTACACGTTCAGGGTCTCTGCTACACGTTCAGGGTCTCTGCTACACGCTTAGGGTCTCTGCTACACATTCAGGACCTCTGCTACACGCTCAGGGGCCTCTATTAAACATGGTATGGTTTGTGGCAATCGTGTTATGATTTCGCGAGTCATGAAGGCCTCTCCTACACATTTAGAGCCACTACTGGTCTCGTGGCCTTACATGCAGAGCTGTTACATGATTGGTGCCTCTGCTACACATTCAGGGCCTCTATTGCTTTCATGTCTTCACATTCAAAACTTGTATCACATGTTCAGGGCCTCCTGCACACATTGTACCCTACAAGAGTGGAGGAGCACTGCAGTAGGTTTTACTGGCTCGTGCTGGGCAGGCTTGCTCACACCCAGCTGTTCTTGCTTATCTACCAGGCCACCCTATTTATAAAGCTACCCAAAGTTCTTCATTCAGTGATGCTACTTGGGAGGGAGGTCAGCTGAAGTTGCGACTTCAAAAATGTACACGAGTGGTATACAATACCGACAAGTTAAAAAATTTAGACATGTACAACATGTGGGTATCTTTAATTGGATATTTATAAAGATACCCAGATGTTGCACGTCTAAAATTTTTTACTTTAAAAATGTTAGAGTTAGCCAGGTGATAGGTTTGATGACCTCAAATTCAAGTACAATGGAACCCCGAGTTTCGTACTTAATGCATTCCAGGAGCTAGTACCAAAGCCAAAACATCCTGAAGTCGAAGCATTATTTCCCATGAGAGTTAATGTAAATACAATTAATCTGTTCCAGGGAGTTGGGAATCCCCCACTATAAGGATTTCAGGTATCTAAGCCTTCTAGTGTTATTTCCCTTCTTTGTCTTTTACTGCTACAGTACATTCATTACTTAAAATATTTGTAGTCTTAATGTAGGGCAAGAAGTGAGTAGCATTTATTTGTAGGAATTCAGTGTAGGTAGCCTGTTGATGTAGGTACACGTATGTAGCCCCCTGGGCTACACTACACAGCCATATTATTACATCAACATACCAGGTTCACGGAGTTTAATCATTTCTAACAACTACCTTTATATGCCATCATAAACTGAAGAGTGGTGAGAGTGCAGAAGGAGAGCGGATGATAATGGAAGAGGCTCTGTCAAGAAATTTTAATGAAAATAAGAAAAAAATTTTGGAGTGAGTTAAACAAGCTAAGAAACTCTAGGAAACGAATGGATTTGTCTGTTTTTAACAGAGTAGGGGAGTTAGTAGATGGGGAGATGGAGGTATTTGGTAGATGGCGAGAATATTTTAAGGAACTTTCAAATGTCAACGAAGAAAGGGAGGCGGTAATTTCATGCACTGGCCAGGGAGGTATACCATCTGTTGGGAGTGAAGAAGAGCAGGATGTGAGTGTGGAGGAGGTGTGTGAGGCATTATGTAGAATGAAAGTAGGTAAAGCAACCGGAACTGATGTGATCATGACAGAAATGTTAAAAGCAGGGGGGGATATAGTGTTGGAGTGGTTGGTATTTTTGTTTAATAAATGGATGAAAGGGGAGAAGGTACCTAGGGATTGGTGGAGAGTGTGTATAGTCCCTTTATATAAAGGGAAGGGGGGACAAAAGAGATTGTAAAAATTATAGAGGAATAAGTTTACTGAGTATACCAGGAAAAGTGTACGGTAGGGTTATTATTGAAAGAATTAGAGGTAAGACAGAATGTAGAATTGCGGATGAGCAAGGTTTTAGAGTGGGTAGGGGATGTGTGGATCAAGTGCTTACATTGAAGCATATATGTGAACAGTATTTAGATAAAGGTAGAGAAGTTTTTATTGCATTTATGGATTTAGAAAAGGCATATGATAGTGGATAGGGGAGCAATGTGGCAAATGTTGCAAGTGTATGGAATAGGTGGTAAGTTACTAAATGCTGTTAAGAGTTTTTGAGGATAGTGAGGCTCAGGTTAGGGTGTGTAGAAGAGAGGGAGACTACTTCCCAGTAAAAGTAGGTCTTAGACAAGTGTGTAATGTCACCATGGTTGTTTAATATATTTATAGATGGGGTAGTAAAAGAAGTAAATGCTAGGGTGTTCGGGAGAGGGGTGGGATTAAATTATGGGGAATCAAATACAGAATGGGAAGCGAGCTACTTTTTGCTGATGCTGTGCTTACTGGAGATTCTAAAGAAAAATTGCAAAGGTTAGTGGATGAATTTGGGAGTGTGTGTAAAGGTAGAAAGTTGAAAGTGAACATAGAAAAGAGTAAGGTGATGAGGGTATCAAATGATTTAGATAAAGAAAAATTGGATATCAAATTGGGGAGGAGTAAGTATGGAAGAAGTGAATGTTTTCAGATACAGTGGTTCCTCAATTATCGTCCTTAATCCGTTCCTGGAAGTGGGACTATTATCGAAATAGAAGATTTTCTAATCAATTTTCCCCATAAATAATGTAAATCCAATTAATTCGTTCCAGACACCAGAAGTATCATCAACAATTTTTTTTTTTTACTCACTAAAAGGATAGATTTACATGCACAAACATGAGTTACCTTTTATTGAGACTGTTGTTGATGAATGGAAGACAGGGAGGAGGAGAGAGGGAAGAGAGGGTATTGTTTGAAAGGGGAATCCCCCTCCATAGTGACTAGGTCACTTCCCTAGCATAAATATAGATTTACATGCAGAAAAAAAGCCAAATAAATGTAAAGCACTAATAAAATGTATAAATGCAAGTTGGTAATAGGGGTAGTTGATGAGTGGAACAGTCTGCATAGTAGGGTGATCGAAGCTAAAACATTGGGTAGTTTCAAATTTAGGTTGGATAAATACACGAGTGAGAGGGGTTGGATTTGAGTCTTACTTGACCTGAGCTTATTGCTTGGGTAGCATTTGTTCTGTGTGTGGGTTGAAATATTTGTGAAGGCCCCGGCCTAGTATGGAGCCAGCAGGACCATACTGCAGTGTTCCTCCTTTCTTTATGTTCTTATTGGAGACGTGTTTGTGTGAGGGTGGGATGGTAAGTTTATTGTTTGGAAGATATGACTCTAATATCATCTCTACGGCTTATTTATCTATCACAATTCAACTAATATGACATAATAAACAATATTAATAACATAGAAACATGGAATATACTCTAGAATGAATAAAATAAGTTTTTACATATGTCACGAAGGGTGTGTTGTTGTTGGGTATATAAGGGCCACTGAGAGTAAGCCGTCCATAATGGTGGTGAAGCAGCAGCTGAGGCGGTGGTGTTTTCTGTAGCCCTATATAACTCCAACAACATTGGAGCAGTTGGTAGAATCGCTGAATCACTAAAGGCACCCTCTTCCACCATCACTACTACCTTCTACCACCATCACTACTACCTTCTACCACCATCGCTACTACCTTCTACCACCATCGCTACTACCTTCTACCACCACCACCTTTTTATTTTTCTACAAACTTTTCATAAATTATATGCATTTCTCGCATTCTTTACCAAAGGGCTGGCACTTGAAGATTTCTTTGGAGCCATGGTAGCTTATTTAGCACTTGCAAGCACTAAAATAAATGGAATATTATGAAATGAAATATTTAGTCAGGAAGCAGTGAGGGGACAGTCACTCACTGGTAAACAATGGCACACTGGCTGGGAAGGCAGGCCCAGGCAGCTCAGAGCATGAGTATGCGTCCCAGACGCAGGACGATTAGCGAGTTAATGAACCATTTGCGAGCCAGTGTTTAGACGAAATAATGGGACTACAGTGGACCCTCAACCAGCGATATTAATCCGTTCCTGAGAGCTCATCGTTAGTCAAGTTAATTTTCCCCATAAGAAATAATGGAAATCAAATTAATCCGTGCAAGACACCCAAAAGTATTGAAAAAAAAAAAATTTTACCACATGAAATATTAATTTTAATACACACAAACTGAAGATTACATGAACAGTTACATGACACTTACCTTTATTGAAGATCTGGTGATGATTGATGGGATGGTGGAGGGGAGCGGTGTTAGTGTTTTAGAAGGGGAATCCCCTTCCATTAGCACTTGAGGCAGAAGTCTTTTTTGGGGTTTTACTTCCCTTGTTCTTTTAATGCCTAAGGACCAGCTTCAGAGTCACTGGATTCTGTCGCACAAATATCGTCCCGATACCTGTACTATTGTGCTTTATGACTGTCCTAACGTGGTTACACAACATTGTCATCAGTGACCAGGTTGCCAACCACTGCTTGCAGTAGCTGTGTCAGGGTGATTTTCATCAAAATATGTTTGCATTCAAGCACTTTGCACACATTTCCTTTATCTTAGAAGTAGGCAACCTCTTCAAATTTTCTCCTTCACCTCCTGCCGAAGCCAGTTTCCTCAGCGTCTGCCCTCTTGCTGTTCAGATGATCTAGCAGTCATCAGTGGGTTAGGTTCTTCAACTGTCCTCACCACCAACTATCTCTCCACATCTCCCCACAAACCTCCAAACCCAAGGTCTTCCCCAATGCCACAATGGATTCCTCAAACTGGCATAGGATTCTCAAGGTTTGCCTCAAACCCTTCAAAATTCCTCTTTGTCTACACATTTGGCCAGTTTTTTTCCAAGCAGAGTTCTATGTCCTCTTGTCACTTCCTCCCAAGTTACCTTGAAGATGTTTACTCAATGAGATGGTAAAATGATCTTTCCAAACTCTCTTTGTTCAGCTGAGTTTCTGAGGTCACTACAAAGCTCATTTCAAACATAGCTTTTGTGTACATTTTCTTGAAGGTGGCGAAATTACCTGCTGGTCCATGGGCTGCAGGGAGAGGAGTGGTATTAGGCAGGCAAACAAAAACTTCACCTTAATGAAGCTCATGTCCCTAGAAAGTCGCTCTGCCACATCTGTAGGATGACCAGGGGCATTGTTGAATACAGGAACGGCACTTAGGTCTTTCTTTTCAATTAAGGTAATTTTTCTCATTGGGGGCAAAATGCTTGTGTAACCCAGTCATAGAAAGTCCCTAGTGAACCCATGCTTACAGTTTTGCCCTCCACAGCACACACAAATAGCCTTGACATTATTTTTCCTGATACTCTCTGGGGTTTTCAGTGTGATACTCCAATAAAGGCTTCACTTTGCAATCTCCATTAGCTTTGGCACACGAAGATCAGAACTAGAGGAAGCCTGACTTTCATTGGTTATGTAATGGGAGTGCCCTTTTCCTCCTGAGTAATGTACGTCCTGCTGGGCATTTTTTTCCCAAAACAGGCCTGTGTCGTCACAAACACTTGTTTTTTAGGTTTCAGTCCTTCACTGTTATGTACTCCTTGAAGGTCATGCACATATTTTTCAGCCGATTTGTGGTTCCGAACTGGCAGCCTCACCATGAACTTATCACACTATGATTGACACTACGACTTCTTAAATCTCTCAAACCAACCTTTGTGGCCTTTAATTTCATCGCCATCCTTAGTTGTGGCATTTTTTAATTAAATCGTCAGCAAACTAACTAGCCTTTTCACATATGATCGCTTGAGAGATGCTGTCCATGCTATCTGTTTTCATTATCCCACACCAATAAGTCTCTCAAACATCATCTATCACTTGCGATCTCAGTTTCGAAAAATAGTTGGAACTTTTGGATGAACAGCTTCACTTCCTTGAATGCCGTTTCTTGCCCACAATAGTTAGCGAATGGTTTGATTGGGGTTTATTGTTACAACCTGACCAGCTCAGAGTTTCGCACTCCAATTTCATATTTTATCAGTGATCTTCTTTTTTCATCTCCATAGTTAATCTCACCTTTTTGCTGTGGGTTGGCACTAGATGCTTTCTTGGGCGACAAGTGTGATTATTTTGCAGATGAATACACTAAAAAGGCTGTGATATTATGTAATGTTCAGTTGTTTGGTTTGAAGCGACCGCGGTGGCTGGCTGCTTGTAAACACTGGCACCAAGGGACAAGTGATGCGGCGCTCGGGCCAAAGTGGACGCGTATGGTACGGAACGAATAGCGCTGGTCGGGTTTATTAAGCAGCTAGTCGATGGCAAAATTTTTGCATTTAAAATGTATAAGCTAGTCAGATTTATGTTATATCGTATGCACTCGCTGGTTGAGGGTCCACTGTATTTCCAAAATGGACGGACTTTCAGGCCGGATGGATTATGAGCGCATCTGTACAGTTGGACCCCCGGTTAACGATTTTAATCGTGCAAGAGGGGTAATTGTTATGCGAAATAACGTTATGTGATTGGAATTTTTTCCCCTCATAAGAAATTAATGGAAATAAAAATTAATCCGTGCAAGACACCAATAGTATGAAAAAAAAATTTTTTTTACCACCATGAAATATTTAATTTTATTACACACAAACTGAAATGGCATGCACTCTTTACTGACACTTATCTTTATTGAAGATCTGGTGGTGTGATTGTGGGATGGGAGGAGGGGAGAGCATTATCTTCTTACTGTTCTAGAAAGGGGAATCCCTTCCATCTAGGACTGAGGTAGCAAGTCCTTTTCTGGGGTTACTTCCCTCTTTCATTTTAATGCCACTTGGGCCAGCTTCGAGTTCACTGGAACTTCTTTCAGCACAAGATTCATGTTTATCTGTCCATAGTGGCTGTACCTCTCGTTCCTTTATCACTTCTCTAAAGTGTTTTCACAACTTTGTCAGTGGTACAGCGTGGCCAACACGGCTTTTGCAATAGCTGTAAGTGAGGGTTGATTTTCATCCATGAAGGTTTGCATTCAAGCCACTTTGCACAGATTTCATTTATCTTTGTAGTAGGCAACTTCTTCAATATCTCTCTCCCTCCTCTGAACCAGTTTCCCCAGGTCTGGCCTCTTGCTCTTGAAGTTGTCTATCAGCTCATCAGTGGTTAGTTCTTCATTGTCCTCCCCCAACCAAACTCTTCCACATCCTCCCCACTAACCTCCAACCAAGGACTTTACCAATGCCTCAATGGATTCCTCAACTGGCATTATCCTCGCAGGGGTTAGCAATCAAACCCTCCAAAATCCCTTTTGTCTACACATTATGGCCACAGTTTACTCCAAGCAGAGTTCAAGGTTCACTCTTTGTCAATTACGCCCAATGCCTTACTATAAGGTTTACACAATTGGAGGATATTTAAAGTGATCTCTCCAAAGACTCTCTTAGAGTCAGAGTTGAGTTTCTGAGGTCATTACAAAAGCACCTTTCAAAACAGAGCTTTTGTGTTACAGTTCTTGAAGTTGGGAAATAACCTGCTGGTCCATGGGCTGCAGGAGAGGCAGTGGTATTAGGAGGCAAAAACTTCACCTTAATGAAGCTCTGTCCCCATAAAGGGGGGGTGCTCTGTCCGGTCTGTAGGATGACCAGGGGCATTGTCTATACAACTGGAAGGCACTTAATGTTCTAATTTCATTTTCAGTTAGGTAATCTTCAATTGGGGGCTCAAATGCATGTGTAACCAGTTATTAGATAAATATTCCTGTGAACCCCCTGCCTTACTGTTTGCCCTCAACAGCACACACAAATTATCTTTGAGGGACATTCTTTTGCCTGGAACGCTCTGGGTGTTTCTGAGTGTGATACACTATAAATGCTTCCTTTGCATAATCACCAGTGAATTGGCACACATGAGAAGAGTAAGCCTGTATTTCATAGGCTTATGTCCGGGGAGTGCCTTTTCACTCATGAGTAATGTTGGTACTGCTTGGCATTTTCTTCAGTACTGGCCTGTTTCATCACAATTTTTATCACTGTTCAGGTTTCTGCCTTCAGCTTTTATGTACTCCTTGAAATTCATGCACTTATTTTTTGCCGCTTTTTGTGGTCCGATAATGGCTGCCTCACCATGCAATTATCACTTTGGATGCCACTCTTACGCCTTCTTAAATCTCTCAAACACACCTTTGCTGGCCTTAAATTCACTCACTTCTTCTCTAGTTGCAGGAATTTTTTTTAATTAATTCTCATGCAACTTCCTAGCCTTTTCACATATGATCTGCTTGAGAGACTCTATTTCCTTGCTAGCTGTTTTTCATTGATCACCAATAAGAGTCTCTCAACATCTTCCATCACTTCGATCTTTGTTTCGAAAACACAGTTTAAACCTTTTTTGGCAAAGAACAGCTTCCTTGATTGTCTTTTTGGTGCCACATTAGTAGCGTTGGTTGATTGGGGTTCTTGTACTACTTGTTAGGTCGGCGTTACGTCCACTCACTTTCATACTTATCAATGATCTCTTTCTTCATCTTCAATGGGAAGGGAATCTTACTTATTGGTTTCGGTTGCACTAGAAGCTTTCTTGGGGCCATGGTCACTTATTTTCCAGAAACAGCACTGAAATACACTGTTTATATTTCGAAATATTCCGATGTGTATGCTTGGATGTTTACCGCAGGAGGCTGGTGGTAAACAAGGCTCGGGCCGGCACATGTGAGGCTGGTGAGGTGGCAATTGGACGCGTCTCGGACGAAAATAGGTGAGCGGGGTTTTAATAGGTTTATGCGCGGCAAAAATTTTGCGATTAAGTTAAGCAAGCGGTATACGTAATAAATCCTATGTGATGCCATCGTTATGAGGGGGTCACTGTATATGATTTTTGTGTAAAATCTCGATTCCAGACCAGGGGTAGAAAATAGAATCATTAGGCGTGTTATTTAAACCTGTTTGTCTAATGTTTACCCATCTCCAATAAATGCGGTACATGGGTGTTAGCGTCTGGTGTGGGTGTTATCCTGGGACACTGGACCTAATTTTCTTGGAATATACAGTGGTAATCTCAACCAGCGATTGGCATCGATTATTGATAAATTGACTACGATGCATTTGATCACAAAAATTTTGCCTCGACTAGCGCTTAAAAATCCGACCAGCGCAATCAAGGGAAGCTGTTCTTGCCAGAGGTGCAACTGCTTTCAAAACTGAGATCGCAAGCGGTAGTTGATGTTGACTTATTGATGTGGTAAACGAGAAACAGATAGCACGGAGATAGCTTCTCTAAAGCGATTTTTTTTTTTTTCATATGTGAAAAGGATAGGAAGTGCATTGACGATTTAATTAAAAAAATGCCTGCAACTTGTGATGGGATAGTTGAATTTAATGCGCCAGCAAAGAAACATAAGAATGAAGGAACACTGCAGAAGGCCTACTAGGCCCAGTGAGGAGTGTTCTAAGTGCTCCTACCAGCTTAAGCCAATGGGCACCAAACATAGTCAGGTCAGGTCACATTGCTTTAGGGAGGATACACGGCAACGTACCTGGTGTAGCACAAGCTATCAGGTCCAACTCAACCCACCCACATCCACTGTGTATTTAGCCAAACCTATTTTTTTAAATGCTACCATTCGTCTTGACTCTTAATGTAATTTGGGTGGAAAGAGTTTGTTCCACTCTCTCAAAAACTCTATGACCTAAACCAGTACTTTCCTTATCCTTCCCTGAATCTGAATTTTTCCAAACTTAAAACCAATTGCTGCGGTCCTATTCTAGGCTAGATATTTTCAGCACACTAATTTTAATCCCCTTTATGTATTCCAGTCTTCCATTTATACATCTCAATATAACCCCCTAATTCATTCAGTCTTTCTAGAGTGCAGATTCAGGTGCCCTTAGTCTATCCTCATAGGGTAAGGTTTATGATACATTGGGATCAAACTTGTCATCCTCACTTTGTACATTTTCCAGAGTTTTTTATATCCATTCTGTTATACGGTGAACCAAAAACTGCTGCAGCATAATCTAAATGAGGCCCCTAACAAGGTTGTTAGAGTTGAAGAACAACATGAGGACTCCTAATTATTTTATGCTTCTTGATATGTAGCCAGGATTACTATTAGCTTTATGTGAAACACTGATGCTCTGTTGTCTGGTTTTACAGATTACTGCTAACAAGAACTCCTAAATCTTTTTCGCAATCCGTCTAATTATTAAGATCTACATTATTTAGTTTATAGTTGCATGGTTATTGTACTTGTCAACATTTAGAACTTTGCACTTGTCTATATTAAATGCATCTGCCTCTTCTCCGACCACTGCATCAGTCTAATTCAAATTCGTACTGGAGTGACTGAATGTCCTCGTCAGGAATGAATTCGACGGCCGCCCTATTTTTGGTGTCATCGGCAAAACTTGATGGATGTCGCTCCTTTAATGCCCTCATCTATGTTGTTTAGGTAGATTTTAAGAAGAGTAGTGGCATTCATAGTGGATTAGGCATTGGTGGGCTGCCAGTTCGGACCACATAGCGGCTGAAAAATATGTGCAGGAATTCAAGGAGTACATAGACAGAGTAGGGTAACGAAACCTGATCAAGTTGTTTTTATTGTGACGAAAAACAGGCCAATTTTGGATGTTAATGCCAAAGCAGGACGTATAATTACTCAGGAGGGAAAAAGGCAACTCCCCAGGACTTAAGCCTATGAAAGGGCCAGGCTTACGCTCGTTGATGTGTGCCAATGCTAGTGGTTGATTTGCCGAAAGTGAAGCCTTTTATTGGTGTATACTCAACTACCAGAGTGTTCAGGAAATAAATATGGTCAGGATAATTTTGGTGTGTGCTGTGGAGGGCAAACAGTAGGCATGGGTCACCAGGGGACCTTTTTCTATGTAATGGTTACAACCTATGCATTTGCCCCCAATGTGAAAAATTACCTAATTTGAAAAGTAATTAGAACTTAAGTGCCTCCTCGGTATTAGACATTGCTCCTGGTCATCACTTCAGACTTGGCAGTGACTTTCTAGGGACATGAGCTTCTTTAAGGTGAAGTTTTTGCCTCCTAATAACACTCTCTCCTGCAGCCCATGGACAGCAGGTTATTCCAAATTCAAGAAAACTGTACACAAAAGCTATGTTTGAAAAGGTGCTTTTAGTGATCCTCAGAAAAACTCAACTTGACTAAGAGAGTTTGATAGATTCATTTTTACCATCCTAATTGTGTAAACATTATAGGTATGGACTTGGGAGGAAGGGAATAAGAGACCTTGAACTCATGCTAGGAAAAAACTGTGGGCCAGAATGTGTAGTACAATAAGGGATTTTTGAAAGGGTTTTGTGGCTAACCCTTGAGTGGATTATGCCAGGTTGAGGAATCCATTGTCGGCTTTGGGGAAAGTCCTTGGGGTTGGAGGTTAGTGGGGAGGGATGTGGAAGAGCTGGTGGAGGAGGAAATGAAGAACTAACACTGATGAGCTGCTAGATCATCTTGAACAGCAAGAGGGCAGATCCTGAGGAAAATGCTTTGGAGGAGGGGATAGAAGAAATTGAAGAAGTTGCCTACTTCTAGATTAAGGAAATGTGTGCATGCTAAGTGGCTTGAAGTGCAAAACCTTTTTTGTTTGACAATCACCCTGACAGCTCCTGCAAGCTGTGTTGGGCAACCTGTACACTTACAATGTTGTGAAACCACTTTAGGAAAGTCATAAAGGAACGAGAGGTACAGGTATCTATGGAAAGATATGTTGTGAGACAAAGTCCAGTGACCTGTAAGTGGTCCTAGTGGCATTAAAGAGGGAAGTAACCTCAGAAAAAGACTTGCTGGCCTCAGTGCTAATGGAAGGGGATTCCCCTTCTAAAACATCAGAGATCAACAGTCTCCCTCTCCATCCATCAATCATCACCAGTATCTTCAATAAAGGGTAAGGTGTCATCTGTGCATGTCTTCAGTTTTGTGTGTATTAAAATTAATATTTTCGTGCTGTATATATGGTCTGACACTGAGTAATTTTTTTTTTTTTTCATTACTTTGGGGGTTGTCTTGCAACGGCAATTACAGTGGACCCCGATACCGATTTTAATCCATGCAAGAGGGCTCATTGGTATGCGAAAATAATCGGTATGCGAATGAATTTTCACCCATAAGAAATAATGGGAAATCAAATTAATCCGTGCTAGACACCAAAAGTATGAAAAAAAAAAATTTTTTACCACATTGAAATTAACATTTTCCTACCACACCTAAGAGAAGGATACATGCACTATAGTAGAGTAGTACATGCACGGTATATATTTTGCATGTACTAGTCTACTAAATGAAGAATAAATGGACACTTACCTTTATTGAAGATGCAGCAATTGATGATGAGACACTGTGTCCTGGGAGTGCCTTTTCCTCCTGAAGTTACTGTAGGTCCTGTTTGGTATATTTTCTTCCAGAACATGCCTTATCACACTGTGTTATGTCACTTTTCGATTCATAAATCTTCTCAAACCGAACCTTTGCTGCTTTAAATTCACCAATATGAGCATAGTTCAGGCATTTTTCCCTGTTCACCTGGGTGTTAGTCGACTGGTGGGGGTTGATCCTGGGAGGGACAAGATTAAGGACCCCAATGGAAATAAGTTAGACAGTCTTCGATGACACTGACTTTTTGGGTTTACTGGGTGGCAAATCCTCTGGGGTTAATTGTTTCTTGGTATATTCTCAATAAGCCACACCAAAACAGGGTACGAAGAAGCAGCAGCAGCAGCAGCAGCAGACGATACAGCAGCAGCAGAGTCGGATGCTAAAGCAAGCAGCAGACGTGCTACAGCAGGCAGCAGCAGCAGACGATGCTACAGCAGCAGCAGCTGCAGACGATGTACAGCAGCAGCAGAAGACGATGCTCAGCTGCAGCAGCAGACGATTTGCTGCAGCAGGCATGCAGTCGATGTGCTGCTCAGAAGCCAGCAGCAGACGATGCTGCAGTCAGCAGCAGCTGACGATGCTGCAGCAGCAGAGCAGCTGCAGCAGACGATGCTACAGCAGCAGCAGCAGACTCGCATGCTACTGCAGCAGCAGCAGACGATGCTACTGCAGCAGCAGCAGACGATGCTACAGCAGCAGCAGCAGACGATGTACAGCAGCAGGGGCAGCAGACGTTGCGTACAAGCAGCAGCATCAGCGATGCGACAGCAGCAGCAGCAGACGATGCTACAGCCTGCAGCAGCAAGACGATGGGCTAACAGCCAGCAGCAGCAGACGATGCTACTGCAGCAGCCAGCAGCGTTGCTACAGCAGCAGCAGCAGACGATGCTACGCAGCAGCAGCAGACGAATTGCTACAGCAGAAGCAGCAGTCGATGCTACAGCGGCAGCAGCAGACGATGCTACAGCAGCAAGCACAGACGATGTCAGCAGCAGCAGCTGTACGATGAGTACAGAAGAGCAGCAGACGATGCTTCAGCAGCAGCAGGAAGACACGATGCGACAGCAGCAGCTGCAGTCGAATGCTACAGCAGCAGCAGCAGACGATGCTACAGATGCAGCCAGCAGACGATGCTGCAGCAGCACTGCAGACGATGCTACAGCAGGCACAGCAGCAGACGATGCTTACAGCAGCAGCAGCAGACGATGCTACAGCAGCAGCAGCAGACGATGCTACAGCAGCAGCAGCAGACGATGCTACAGATGCAGCAGCCTGACGAGGCTACAGCAGCAGCACGGCAGCTGGACGGGATTGCTACAGCAGCAGCAGGCTGACGATGCTACAGCAGCAGCAGCAGGACGATGCTACAGCAGCAGCAGCAAAGACGATGCTACAGCAGAAGAGCGCAGACGATGCTACGCAGCAGGCAGCAGCAGCCGATGTATTGGCAGCAGCAGCATGCAGAGATGATACCAGCTGCAGCAGCATCAGACGTGCTACAGCAGCGCAGATGCAGTCGATGCTACAGCAGAAGCTGCAGCAGACGATGCTACAGCAGCTGCAGCAGCAGCATAGCAGAAGAGCTACAGCTGCAGCAAGCAGCAGCAGCGATGCTAAAGCAGCAGCAGCAGCAGCAGTCGATGCTACAGCAGCAGAGCAGCAGACGATTGCTACAAGCAGCAGCAGCAGCAGACGATGCTACAGCTGCAGCTGACGGATGCTACAGCAGCAGCGAGATGCTACAGCAGCAGCAGCAGGCAGAGACGATGCTACAGCAGCAGCAGACGATGTACAGCAGCAGCAGACGATGCTACAGCAGCTGGCAGGCAGCAGCGACGATGCCTACAGCAGCAGCAGCAGCTGCAGCGACGTTGCTACTGCAGCAGCAGCAGACGATGCTACAGCAGCAGGCAGCAGCTGCAGCAGCGGGACGATGCTACTGCAGCAGCAGCAAGCAGCAGACGTTGCTACAGCAGCAAGAGCAGAACGATGCTACAGCAGCAGCAGCAGCAGCAGGACGATGCTACGCAGCAGCAGCAGCTGCCAGACGATGCAAAAGCAGCAGCAGCAGCGCAGACGATGCTACGCAGCAGCTGCAGCAGCACGCGAGGCACTGCAGAGCAGCAGCAGCAGACGGATGCTTACAGCAGCGCAGCTGACGATGCTACAGCAGCAGCAGCAGACGATGCCTAACAGCAGCAGCAGCAGACGATGCCTACTGCAGCAGCAGCTGCAGCAGACGATGACAGGCAGCAGCAGCAGCAGCAGACGATGCTTCAGCAGCAGCAGCAGCAGCAGACGATGTGCTTATCAGCAGCAGCAGCAGCAGCAAAGCTGCAGCAGGACGATGCTACAGCAGCAGCAGCAGCAGCAGCCAGCAGACGATGCTACAGCAGCAGACGATGCTACAGCAGCAGTCGTTGCTACAGCAGCAGCAGCTGTACCACCAATAGTAGCGATGGTTGTATTGGTGGTTTTATGATACAATGGCCAGCTCGGAGGACTACGCACTCAACTTTATACTTAGACAATGATCTTTTTACTTCATCTCTATAGTAATCCCTCAACCTTATGCTGTAGGGTTGGCACTAGAAGCTTTCTTGGGGCCCATGGTACTTATTTTCCAGATTAAAATCACCAAAAACACTGTAATAATACGAAATGTTACGATTGTATGCTTGATGCAACCGCGGAGGTGGCTGGAAAACAATGCCAAGGGCGGAAACATGTGAGGTGGCTAAGGCGCACATTGGGAAGCGCGTCTCGGACGACAAGCGTGGGAAGCGGGTTTTTGAGCGGTCCATGCGAGGCAAAAAATTTTTGCTGTTTAAAGTTGGACGTATGCGGAATAAACGGTATGTGATGCCCAACGGGTATGCTGGGGGTCCACTGTTAATTTGAATTTCCCATTATTTCTTGTGGGGAAAAGAAAAATTAAATTGACTATCGATTATTTCGATAACGGTGAGCTCTCAGGAAGGATTAATATCGCTGTAGGTTGAGGTTCCACTGTACTCTGCATAACAAGCGGCTTTCTATATACTGTAGTTGGTATGTCACTGATGTAGCTGGCTGTATAACTTGCCCCCCTCCTTACATGTACGTGTAGTAAAATAAAGGCTTATTATTATATTCTTATATTTTTTCTCATTTGTTTTGTTGGGTTATCTTTTTCAAACTTGGGCTGGTAAGGATGGAAAGATACTTCTTCCGTACACCAAAATTGAAAGAAATCAGATCCATAAATAGCGGAAAGTTCACTTTCGGCCATTAGCGGCCGCTTGTGGTACATATTTTTATTTGGTTATGGTCTTATATTATCATTTTTATTTCTGTCTCATTTGATAGAATGAAAGATAATAATTCAGATGAGTAGATTTGATTTGCTTGCTTTATGAAGAAAAGTACTTGAATATTGCGCTCTCGGAGTAACAAATGACGTCACCGTCCAATACTTGTCTGCCTTGGGCAGTCTTAATTCCGTACGGGTCAAGAATGGATTGAATTATTTATACAATTATTACATTAATTGCTGCACTATCATAACAGAAAATCTTCTATATTTTTCTTGTGAATAAAAATTCCAAATGAAAAGCAAGAGTAATATATGTAGGGGCCTATAGCCATGACTAATTAACAGAGAAAATGTTATTTTAGTGCCAGGTGTCTACATTGTTTATTCTGGATCCTATTTGGAATTGGCATCTGTGAAATTGTGCTGAATTCGGGCCCATTAATTGCCAATTTCTGAACATTTATTGGCGTAGTTGAATAAGTGAATGGGCGAGTTCTTGTACTCAGCTCGACAGCGTGAAGTATAAATAAGTATGTTTATTCAGGTATACACAAATACAGTTTACCATAGATTATTCAATTGCATTGCAGTATATTGTACAGAGAAACATAGGATAAACCCAGGAAAAAGGCAGTGACTTATTTCAGTACACTGGCTTGGGTTGCATATGATTTTGGTAAATATTTTTTTCTCGCGGTTGTTTGTTGGGCTGTTCTTATGAAACTTGGGCAATGTTTAATGGAAAAAAATGCTTCTTAATGTACTACAAAAATAAAAAAAAAAGCGGACGATAATATGGGAGTTAACATCTCGGCCATTAGCCGCCTCTTTGCAGCATATTTTTGTATGGTTTTTATGGTTTGTTTGTATTCTGTTTGAGATAGAATGGAAGATATATTACAGAAATAGACATGATTTTCGAATGCTTTCATGGACAAAAATGTACCTGAAATTGAGCTCAAAGTAGCGGGTAAATGTCTCGTTTTTTTTCCATTGTTCAGTGAACCTGTGCAAGTAAAGTTGTAGTTTTATTTTTATTAGGTTGTATTCTAATACCTAACCACTCCTTATTCAGCAAACTCGGTCTATCCGGCACACTAATGTCCCCAATGATTCCGGAATTTGTGATGGAGTAAGGACCTGTATTACCAAAGGTCATACGCGTATTTACTTTTTGCTGTTGCATTTCAGCAGAATGGAGTTATTCTGTTAGGTGATGTAATTAATAAATAACTGTTTGATTGGGTTATAAGGTTAAACATTTATGATGGAATACAATTATGAGAGAAAAACATTTGAGATACAATTTTTAAGATACAATTATTCAGTATTTATTTGGTTGTGGGTGAGTAAGTGATTTTTGAGAGATGACTTGGAATTTAACAGTTTCTTTTATATTTATAAGGTTTTGGAATTCAAATTTAGGACCTTTTATGTGCATTGAGTTGTTGAATAGTCATGAGATGGTAACATGTGGAAATCAAAGAGTTATCTGTCATTGTGTTTTGGTCATTGTGTTCTGCTGAGGATGGTAAGGAGATGTTTGAGGGCGAGGGATTTATATCCGAATTAGTGATATATGTATCGTAATAGGTGCAGTAATAAGTTTGGATGTTTTGTATGTTTTGTATTGTTTTGAATATTGGGAGTGTGCTGCTGTAGTGGGAATTATCTTTCATGACTGACAGCCTTTTATTGGGTAATTAGTGGTCTGGATGGTTTATTGTTGTTGGGCACACTGCACAATTTCCATAGGTTGAGATAGGGGGTAAATAAGCGAGTGTTATAAGGCCCAGGAGGGATGGGAATGTGGAAAACATAGTACCGTATTTCAATAGTTGGTATAGGTCTTGGAAATTTTCTTGGAAGTTTGTTGTATCATGTATGTGTATGAAAATTTGAATATTATCAAGGTGGATTCTAAGTATTTTCCCTCTGTGAGTTTTGTGATAGGTGATCCGTTTATCTTATTTTGGGGAATTTAGTTGAACCAAAAAAATAAAGGGGGGTTTTGATGTTTAGAGAAGTTTTTATTTTCCCCCAGGAATTTTTCGTTTTTTGGATTTCAATTTTGGCTCTTTGACTGGGGGGTGGAGCAAATTTGTAGTTCTCTGCAAATATTGGGGGTTTTTGAATTGGAAAAATGATTTGGTATCATTTTTTTTCGAAAAGGAAAGGGCCAGGGAATTCCCCGGGGGCAAACGAAAAATTGGCGTGCGGAGAGTTTTCCCCATTTTTACAATAAATTTGGTTCTTTAAAGAAAGAAAGATTTCTTCGGATTTTTTTTTAAATTTGCCACCCGGAACCCCAAAAAAGTTCGAGGGCCTGTAAAACAAAAGGGGGTTTAATTTTGCCCCCCAGGATGGACCCAACCAGTCGACTAAAAAACCAGGCCCTTTTTGCTGCAGGGTTTGAGCGGGGACAACGGGTGTAAGGAAAGTGTCAAAATGTTTCCACCCCCCGGGGAATCGAACCCGGGCCTCCGTGTGTGAAGGGGGAGCTTTAGCCCCCGGGCTGGATATGATTTTAGGTAGTTGAGGGGTCCCCCTTTTAATCCATAGTGTGACAATTTTTAGGAGCAAGTCTGGCGACTGTTTTAAAGCTTTACAAAGTCAATGAAGTCCCCGGGGGACTTTTTTTTTCTCATTGAGTGAAAATGTTCTAGATGTGTTAATGCTATTAGTTTTTTTATTAGGCCTAAACCCCAATTTGACAGGGGTTGAGTATTTTGGGAGATGGGTAGATTTTTTTTTTTTATTTATCACAGGGGCCGATTCCCCCCAAGGCAGGGGGGCCCCCGAAAAGAAAAATTTCCCATCATTCATCCAACTGTTTCCCAAAAGGGTTTTTACCTCTTTTTTTAACTGCAACTTAAACCCTCCTTCAGATGCGGGCACTGTACTTCCATCCCCGGGGCTAAAGCCCGGCCCTGCGGTTTCCCTAAATCCTTCATAAATGTTATTTTGCACACCCCAACAGCACGTCAAGTTTAAAAAACCCTTTTTGTCTCCTTCACTCCTATAAAACACCTCACGCATGCCTCTGGAACCCAAAGCCCCTGCACACAAAACCCCCTTTTTACCCCCTCCCCCCAAACCCCCTCCTGGGCCCGACCCCTACCCCCCTTCCCTTTCCACTATAGATAAACACTCTTAAATTTATTCTGTTTCGCTCCATTCTCTTACATGCCCCGAACCCCCTCAACCCCCCTTCCTGCCTTGGGACAACATTTTTGGAATCCCGCCCCTCCTCCAAATTTTTCCCAAAAATCAAATTCTCTGCATTTTTTACACCAACATTCCCCTCAGACTGCATCCCCACTGCCTCCAGCCTTTCCTCCTGAACATTCTCCCCCATGTTTCACACCCAATAAGGCTTTGGTTTAAAACTATACTTCTACACCCCCTTTTGCCCCCAAAGGAAAAAGTTCTCTGCCCTCCACGCTCCAAAGTGCACCATCCCCTTTTTTTCCTCATCATTCTAACACCTCATCTTTCATAGCCCCTCCCTGCACGCCCCACCCCCAAAATATCGATTATTTTACCCCCTCCTTACCTCTCCCTCCAATCTGATATTCAATCTTCATCATTTATCTTTTTGTTATCCTCATAACCTTACTTTTTCCTGTATTCCCCTTTTAAATTTTCTTTTTTTGCCACCCTACCAAAATTCATCCACAATCCTGCAGTTCTTTCAGAATTTCCCCCAAGAGCCAGTGTCATCGCAAAGACGCTGGACAACTCCCCCCCTGGTGTGATTTTTATCTTTTAATCCACGCCTCTTGCCAAGCCCTCGCATTACTTCTCTTAAACCCCCATCTAAAATATATTAAACAACCAGGTGAAAACCCCCATCCTTGTCAAAGGGATTTTTTTGGGGAAAAAAAATTTCCCTCTTTCCTCATACTCTCTTACCTCCTTCCTCGAAAAAACTCTTCCTGTTTTCAGTAACCACCTCCTACACCATACACTTGCAACATTGCCACTTTGCCCCCCTATCCACCCTGTCTACGCCTTTTCCAAATCCATAAAGCCCAAAGACCTCTTTTGCCTTATCAAAATACTTTTCACTTTTATGTTTCACTGTAAACCCCTGGTCCACACACCCCCTACCTTTCCAAACCCCCTTGTTCATCTGCTATCCTATTCTCCTTTTACTCTTTTAATTCTTTCAATTTACTTACCATACACTTACCAGGTACACTAACAGACTTACCCCCCTAAATTTTTTGCACTCTCTTTTATCCCCTTTCCCTTTATAAAAAGGGAACAGCTGCTCTCTCCCAACCCTAGGTTTTTACCCTTTCCCCATAATTTATTAAATAATTGCACCAACCACCCCCAAAATTTTTCCCCACCTGCTTTTAACATTTTTCTTTTACCCCATAAACCCCCGGGCCCCTTTACCCCTTTCTTTTTTAACTCCCTCCAACTTCCCCCCACCTCAAAACGGCTCTTTCCTCCTAAAAGATGTTTTTCCTCCTTCCCCTTTATACGGGAAATCCGTTCCCTATTTCATCCATTTAAAATTCCTCAAAATATTCCCTCCCTCTTCCCCAAAACCTCTAACCTCCATTTTAAAAACTCTCCTCCCCTATTTTTTTAAATGCAAATCCCTTTTTTCTCTAGGTTCTTAACTTGTTAATCTCATCCAAACTTTTTTATTTTCAAAAATTTTTTTTTAAACACTCACCCCCTTCTTTTTTCTCCCTTTTTTCATTGCTTTACCCCCTCTTAACCCTCCTTTTTTTTTCCCTATACTCTTCCCTCCTTGCAACTTTATTGTAAAAATTCTTTGTAACTTTTTTTCCTACTACTCTCTTTACATCATCATTCACCCTTTTTTCCTCTTCCCCCGACCCCCTTTCCTGTACCCCCAAACTTCTTTTTGAAAACTTAACACTACATTTTTAAAACCCACCCCATTCCCTTCACCCCCTTGCCAGCTTCTTTTGCCCATCTATCCCAATAGTTTTTATATCTACCCTAACTGCCCCTCTTTTAGTTTTAAACCCTTCACCTCTCTTCCCTGATGCTTCTATTTCCTTGTTCCCCTCTACCTTTTTCTCTCAGTGTGCTACAAAGAAGGATCGATAATTTTGTGGCCCTCGATAAAAATGTAATCAAGTCTATAACAGTCTTTTTTCTCTAATCATAACCCCAACAAACTACTGTCATTTCGCCCCACATCATATCGTGTATACTATTTACCCTTTTTTTAAAAAAGTTTACCCATAAATAAACCCTTTCTTACAAAATTCAATCAAAGGGCCTCCCATTTTTCATTTACACCTGGCCCCCAAATTACCTACCACCCCTCTCTAAAAGTTTCTCCTACTTTAGCATTCGGTCCCCTCCACAAATTTCTCTTCACTTGGTTCAAAGGTCCTATACATTTACTTAACATCTCCCAAAATTCTTCTTCCTCTGCATTTCCCCTCTTCTCCAGGTGCATACAGTTATTATGACCCCCCTTCTCGCATCCCAACCCTTTTCTTTAATCCACATAATTCCGAATTTACCATTCTATTCTTTTTTCCTTCCATAAACTGATCATTTAACATTACTGCTACCCTTCCCCTTTTCTTAAATCTCCAAAACCCGATTTAATCCCATTTATTTTTCCCCCCGCTGAAACTCTCCACCCCCCTTTACTTTGTTTCCTTAGAGCCCGGGCATCCAAAAATTTTTTCATTCATAACATCAGCAAACCCGTTTTTGTCATCCCCCACTACATCCCGACATTTAAACAACCCTTTTTTTTAAAATTTTTCTTCTTCTCTTTTTTAGTAAATGTATACAGGAGAAGGGGGTTTCAGCCCCTTGCTCCCCATTTTAGTCCCTCATCGACACGCAGGCTTACGGAGGAAAAAAATTTTTTTCACTTCCCCCCTGAAAAATAGAAGAAATAAAAAAGAACAAGAGCATTTAGAAAAAGGGAAAAACCTTGATGTATGTATATAATTATGTGGCGTGCTGTGAAGTGTGACCCAAAATGTAATAAGTAGAAAAATCCCTGTTACTAGCGTGTTTAGAGACAAAAAAGAAAACCCCCAAACCCACCATATCAAAACATTACAGGTTTTGTTTTACAGTTCTGGCGGACGGTAGTACTCCCTGGGTTTTTTGCTGTCACCAAAACCCAGGAAAAGACGCTTATTAAATTTCTCGAAAATTTTGGAGGGTGTAAGTTGGGTTTGGGCCTAAGTTATTTAGTCTGTTTGGTTTTCTCTCCTTTATGAATAGCAAGCCATTGCATTCCTTTTTTTATTCTGTAATAAATTTTTTCCAACTTTTTTCCATTTCTACCATTCCGTTTAATTTTTCAGCATTTTAGTTTTCCTTTTAACCCCTTTTAGGGGTTTTGGACCTGTCCTTGCACCAGGGTTTTTGATTTTACTAGACGTCTAAATTCTAGGCCCCCAGTCTAGTGGGAGAAAAAGGGGAGGCCTCCATATGAAAAAAGGGTCGAGGTCAGTGTGCACGGTTAAAAAAAATCCCGCAGCACACATGATAATGAAAAAAAACTTTACCGTTTTTTTGGGAATAAAAAAAGCGACTTTGCACTGTATTTTCGTATGGTTTTTATTTTTGATTTATTTTCTTGGGCTCATTTATAGAAGGATAGTTGTTCGGATTTTTAAACCCCCGGGGGGTTTTCCACCCAGGTAACCCCAAAAAAGTCAGTCGTCATCAGGCTGTCTAAATTATTTCCCCTTGGGTCCTTAAAATTTTTCCCCCAGGATGCGACCCAACCAGTCGACTAACCCCAGGTACCTATTTGCGCTAGGTGAAAAAAAGGGTAAGGAAACTTGTCGAAAAAGTTTTTTACCCCCCCGGGGAAACGACCCGGGCCCCTCAGGTGTGAACGGGAGCTTTAGCCCCCAGGCCACCGGGGCCCGCATATCTGAAATTGAATGATTTTGACTGGTTTTAAATGAAAGTACCCGAAATTGAGCTCAAGTGCAGAAATGTTCGATTTTTTTCCAAAGTTCAAAAGTAAAAAAACGTGCCAAGCGTCAATACCGCAACGGGGAGTTAAAATTCTTTTTAAGTGGCCAATATGATTCATACCATTTTTACCTAAAGCAGTATCGCATAACAGTAAATCTTTATTTTTAGTGAGAATAAAAATTCAAAGTGGAAAACAAAAAAATGAAAAAGGGGCCTTAGAGTACTAAAAGAAAAGAGGAAATGTCGTTTTAGTGCCAGGAATTTTATTTCCAGTTTTTTTCTGGACCCTGTTCGGAAATTGGGATCTTTTTAAATTTGTGTGAAATTGGGAAAATTGCTAAATTCTGACCACTGTACTGGAAAGTTGAAATTGGTAAATGGGTGGATTCTTGCACTCATTCAATAGAAAAAAATGGAGTTCTAGCGAAATATTAATGTTTTTTGTCGACTAGTACAGTGGAACTGGCCGAAAATGGGGCTCAAAGTGGGCAAAATCGCCGCTCCGTAAACATCGCCAAGACCGCAAACTTTGCGAGAGCATAATTCCGTAAGTTTTCCATCAAATTTCACATTTTTGGTGTCATTATGATCGGGAAAAGATTCATAAGAAGTTTTTTTTTTTTTTTTTTTTTTTTTTTTTTTAAATTTGGCCGACCCTGAAAAGGAGTCTCGGAGAGGGCCTGTCGACCCTCAAAGGGTTAATTACTGAAAATGCCTATTTGCCCAGTAGCTGGTTAGCAGCGAGTTTGTTGATGGCTTTTGACACAAATCGAGCAGTGACCAATATATGGGTAAGGAAAGTTTGTTACCTGGAGAGGGCTTTGGGAGGGTCAGTGCCCCTGCAGCCCGGTCTGTGACCAGGCCTCATGGTGGATCAGTGCCTGATCAACCAGGCTGTTACTGTTGGCCGCTCCGATATGGTAAACATGAGGAAATTAAAACTACTTCAGAGTATAAAACAAATTCCAGCCACACAATAGAGCAAAAAACTAATGTCAAAGACCTGGGAGTGATCATGTCGGAGGATCTCGCCTTCAAGGACCATAACATTGTATTGATCGCATGTGCTAGAAAAATGACAGGATGGATAATGAGAACCTTCAAAACTAGGGATGCCAAGCCCATGATGACACTATTCAGGTCACTTGTTCTATCTAGGCTGGAATATTGCTGCACACGAACAGCACCTTTCAAGGCAGGTGAAATTGCTGACCTAGAAAATGTACAGAGAACCTTCACAGCATGCATAACTGAGATAAAACACCTCAATTACTGGGAGTGCTTGAAGTTCCTGAACCTGTACTCCCTGGAATGCAGGCAGGAGAGATGCATGATTATATACACCTGGAAAATCCTAGAGGGACTAGTACCAAACTTGCCCACGAAAATCATTCTCTACGAAAGCAAAAGACTCAGCAGACGATGCAACATCCCCCCAATGAAAAGCAGGGGTGTCACTAGCACGCTAAGAGACAACACAATAAGTGTCAGGGGCCCAAGACTGTTCAACGGCCCCCCAGCATACATAAGGGAGATTACCAATAGACTCCTGGCTGTCTTCAAGCAGACACTGGACAGGCGCCTAAAGTTGGTACCTGACAAGCTGGGCTGTGGCTCGTACGTTGGATTGCGTGCAGCCAGCAGGAGCAGCCTGGTTGATCAGGCCCTGATCCACCATGAGGCCTGGTCACAGACCGGGCCACAGGGCCGTTGACCCCCGGAACTCTCTCCAGGTAAACTCTAGGTAATAAACTGATGTATGAACCATAGCCTAGCTGATCAAATACTGACTTTAGATGCCTGTCCAAAGCCTTCTTGAAGACAACCAAGTGTATATTATGTATGCTGGGAGGCAGTTAAACAGTCTTGGGCCCCTGACACTTATTGTGTTCTCTTATAGTGCTAGTGGTGCCCCCGCTTATCATTGGGGAATGTTGCATAGTCTGCCGAGTCTTTTGCTTACATTTGGAGTGATTTTCATCTGCAAATTTGGTACTGATCCCTCCAGGATTTTTCCAGGGGGTTTTAATTTTAAATGGGATACGTATCCCCTTTGCCTGCTTTCCCAGGGAAAAAGGGTCGGGGAAATTCCCAAACTTTCCCCCAGTAATTTGGGTGTTTTGTCGCATTTTTGTTTTGTGCTGGGGAGGTTCTCTGTAGGGTTTTTTTTGGTCACAATTTCACCTCCCTTTGGGAAAAAAACATTTTAGTGTGTACCCAAAAATTCCACTAGATAGAAAAAGTGACCCTTGAAGTGTCACCCAGGGTTTGGGAAACCCCTGTTTTGAAGATTCTTTTTATCCTTCCTGTAAAATTTTTCTAGCAGATGTGATTGATTGATGGGTTTTTAAAAGTGAGATCCCCGAAAATCACTCCTGGGCCCTGTTACATTAGTTTTTTCGCGTGTCGTATTTTTGGAATTTTTATTTTTTGAGTATTTTTTTAATTTTTAAACTAAAAGGTAAGTTTTTTTTTAATTTTTTTTAACCCTAAAGGTTACCACCCAGGAAAACCCCAAGAAATTTGCAGTGCATCATCGGGGGGACTGTCCTTTATTTTTATGGGTCCTAAATTGTTGCCCCCCCATGTGACCCCCACCAGTAAAACAAACCCCAAGGTCCCTGCTTGCTTTTCTGGAGAACGAACAAAGGGGGTGGGGGAAAACACGTTCCAGTGTTTTTGCCCTTCCCCGCGGTTTAAAGCCGGGGACACTAAACATGCAAGGCGGGTGCTGCTTCCCAAAGGCCACGGGGCACTAACCTAATCTTTTTAAACATGTGAGAAGGTTAGATAGGAGTGATTGTTAAAGTTATATTTTTTAAGCATACACTTAAGGAAAGCAGGTTATTTGGGCTCAATTTCTGGGGGGGTTAGTACATTTGGCCCTGCACCCCTGAAGGAGAGGTGGGGATGTTGCTGTTTGGGGGGATCCCCGAACTATTATGTGGGAAAATTTTCTGGAAAGAGTGATCCCCCAAAAAAAACCAAAAAAAAAAAATTGAAAAATTTTTTTTTCCTATTCATGTCGCCTTATCTGGGTTTTGGAGATGTGGTGTATTCAGAAAAAATTAATTTAAACCACACAGCAGCTATCCCAACTGCTGGGGAAAATTTAAATTGGGTAAACATTCACATAGGTTTAAGTGATATTTTACCCCTTGCCCCAGAAAGCCCCTTAGAGATCAAATAGGACAAACTTTATGAAAAGGAATATCACCTAGAAAATACAGAAAAACCCAAATGTAGGCTGCAAAACTATGAAGGGGGCCTGTAAAAAGGGTTGGAAAATTTTTTTCCCTATACAGGCCCCGTGGTTTGATCCCTGGAAACGGGGGGAAATTTGGGGCTTTGTTTCCCTTTCACTGCTGTCCTGTTCACCTAGGGGTGGGGAGTCACATCCGGGGAGAGAGTTTTAAAGGACCTCAATAAAGCAAGTTTAGTCTTAAATGACACACTGACTTTTTTGGGTTTTTCCGGGGTGGCTAACCCCTTTTCCAAATTTAAAAAATTTAAAAAAATTTTTTTATATTTAAACCCTTTTAAAGGTTTTTGGGGCCATGGTATCACAGTTTTTGGGCAAAGGCCCCTCATGTAGTAGTACTTGGTGAGCTCGGCTCACTAAAGTTAAACTGCGAGTGGTAAATTTCCTAGATATGAAAGATTTTTGTCGGGTGTGAAGTTTTGTGCCCATATATAAAAAAAAAATTTTCCCCCATGCAGTGCATGATGGGAAAACAAAACTGAGTGTGCATTTTTTTAAAAATTTGGGGTTTTATTTGCAGCAAATTTTCGGTGGTTTTTATTTTTTTGGATTTTTTCCCCGGTTTTTTTGGTTTTGTTTGATAGAATAAAAAAGTGTTGCTGAAAGGTACAATCCCAACTAAAAGTTTTTTCCCTTTGCAGTATAAAAAGGGGAATTTTTTAAAATTGTGATAAAAAAATTAAGCAAAAAGGAAAAGCCACTAGCATGGGGGTGCATTTTCGAG
The DNA here is from genome assembly GCF_026875155.1 of Cherax quadricarinatus. NCBI lineage: Eukaryota > Metazoa > Arthropoda > Malacostraca > Decapoda > Parastacidae > Cherax > Cherax quadricarinatus. Next base: position 3,219,210 of record NC_069404.1, on the reverse strand, counting down.
CAGACTAACCCTAATATTTAAAAACCAAAGTCAAATTTCAAAGTAGTCTATTTAAATGTAAAAAAAAAAAAGGAAATACCCTTAAGTAAACAGTAGTACAGGGGACCCTCTTTTTTTTCGAAATTTAAATCCTTTCCCCGAGTAGTTTATCAAAAATTTAATGATTCGAGCCCCATTTTCCCCCATGAGAAAAAAATGAAAACCCCAATTTAAAATTCGTTCCAACCTTTCCGAATTTCAAAAAATTTTTTTTTTTTTTTTTTCCCTTTAAACCCTTTCGGGGGCCCAAAGGGCCCAAAAACCCGAAGTGGTGCCCCATTGTCCAAAAATTTTAAAAAAAAAAAAAAAAAAAAAAAATTTTTTTTACAAAATTTAAAAGAGCATATTTTTGGGTGAAGGTAAAAAGGGACAAAAAAAAATTCTGATCAGTACTTGCCAAAGTAAAGGAAAAGAATTTTTTGTTAAATTTTTGTGGTGGCGGGCAACATCAAACAAATTTCCCAAACTTACGCGTTACATTTTTTTGGGGTTTTTGTTTTTTTTTTCTTTTTTTTTCCCCTTTTTTTTTCTTTTTCCTATTTAACATTTGGGGCCTGGGGGCCCAAATGCTTTTATTTTAATGTATAAAGTATATATTTAATCTGTTTCATTAAGTTTTTCACTGATTTATCATTGTTTTTTTTAAATTTTTAAGTTAATTTTAAGCCACCCCGTAATGCATCATATATAAGGGTTTTGGCATTCTCCCTTTATCTGTTTTTTTTGTACCTCTTTTTTGGGGCTAAAATTTTTAAAAAATAAAAAAATAAAAAAATTAAAACTCACCTGAAATTGAACAAAATTAACCGCACAAAATTTAAATTATCATATTATTGTTTCCCAAACTTTTGGGTTTTTTTCCCAATTTAAACATGCACAAATCTTGTATAATACAAAGGGTTTAATCATATATTTAAAATTTCACGGGAAACAGGGGTTTTAAAACCCTGCGGAAATTGTGGAACTCCTTAAAACAAGGCATTTTTACAGGGACCCTTTACATTCCTCACACATAAACCCGAGTGCCCTTTGCGTTTTTGGTTCCGTTTTTTTTGTTTGTGCACAGATTTATGATCTCTTCTGGGGCAAATTTTTTTGAGTTAAGGGAAAGTTGTATTATGAAATGATCCCCTTTTCCCTCCTCAAACGTTTTGGGTTATATCCTGGGGAAATTTTTCGGGACCGTGTTGTTAGCGGGTGTTGTTCCCGGGTCTTCATTATGAGTTTTCTGAAAAACAAAAAACCCAAAATTCACCTTCGGTTTCTTTTTCCCAGTTTTTAAATTTTGGAAACATAAAATTGCATAGAGCATTGAAATGTCCATGGGTTTGGAAGAAAAGTTTCAGGTCCCCACTTGAAACTTTACGAACACAGTCAAAAAACCCAATCGCATGTCAAAATTTTAAACCCCAAAGGCTTTTTTTTGTGTATAATAAATCATAAACTGGTTTTCAAATACTTTCATTAGTCACCGATCAACGTTGCCACTGCTTGCTTTTTCATTAGGTAAAAGGGTTTGTCAACAAGGGAAATTCTTTGTCATGCCACCGTAAGCCATGATGTCATTGGCAGTAAAAACCGGCAGTCATAAACCACAAAAAAAACCTGCTTTTAGCCGGGGCATATGTTTACGATTAGAACCCCACTGTGCCCCAACACATTCTGTTTTGTTCCCCGCAGGGTATGGGCTGAAAATGGGTTTGTGTACCAGAAAATTGGGTTAATAATGTACCCCCCTTACCAAGATAAGGTGGCCCATAAAGTTTCTCACAACGTCCCCCTGAGATCCCCAATAACTCTTGGTATTTTTCAATGTTTTAAAACCCGGTATACAAAAAATACCCAACACCAGGCCATTTGTCAAAATTCACTTTTTCCAAAATTTTTAAATCCCCAAAAGCGTTTCCTCTTGCCGGAAATATACTGCTTAAAATGAATGTCTCCCTTTTAAAACCCAAAATCAAGGACTCGCCCAATTACAAGATTCTTGAATGGAAAAAAAGTAAAATGTTTGAATTTTTTTTGAATACATGGAAAACTTTTCAAAACTTGTATAACCTGTCACTTCTGTAAAGGCCCGGGTTTTTTTGCCCAGAGAAGTGCAACATACGAAAGTTTTAAGAAAAAATCTTTTCACTGGAAATGTTCACTAAAGGGACCGGGGTAAAAATTAAAGCCGATTTGGGCCCCAGTTGCTTTTATTTTAAATGTTTATAGACTGAGGCATAAGCATTATTGTTGCAAAAAACAAAAAATTTCTGCAAAGTCTCTCTTCCACCTGGGGTAGTCTTGCTTTTGGGTGATAAATGGGTTTTTGGCCTGGTGTAAATAAAAATTACTTATTACTTTCCCTGACAATAATTTCCATCAATTGCTGGTCAAAGAAAAATTCAAAAAATTTCCAGTTCTTTTGGGTGGCCCCAAGGGGGACAATAGGTAAAATTTCCACTTTGAGAGTCATAAAAGTGGGAGGCTTGGGAACAAAATTTGGGGATTTTGCCCCAAAATTCCCACATAGGGTTTTTGTGGTGGATACTGGACATATGGGCGGGTTTGTGGGGGTTTGGTTGTGGGGGGCGGGTGGCCCCCCGCCCCGTTTTGCCCTTAAAAACGGGACGAGTCGGGCAGCGGGGGTCCCAGGGGGCCCTGGTGAGTCCGCATGGGGGTTTCCACTCCCAAACCGCCATACCAACCCCCTAACACCATCCATGATGCCTGGGTCTATCCATCCCAAAGTTGGGCCCCCTTCATCCTCACATCACTACCAAAAACTGGTTTTTGGGCCGCGGGAGTACTCCGCCCCGGGCACAGCCTAGGGTACACTACCCGAGTGCATGCGGCGGGGAAAAATCCCCACGCTTTACTGGTGAATTTTTTTTTTCACTAAACCTACTTTTGAATTTATCGTCGAGCCAATAAAAAAACAGTCCACGTCACTACATCATCATTACTGAAGTAAAGGCCTGGCCACGCGAAAAATTTTTTAGTTTTCTCTTGCGATGAGGAACCCAACCCAACCCGGTTTAGTCATGAGGCCCACACCAGAGGTAGAAGGTTGAGGATCCCCTCCCGGGTTTTTTGCACTATTTTCGATATCCTTTGGGCATTCTTTTCGGTTTTTCTAACTGTTTAAAAACCCCCCTAGAATTTTTGTTTTATTTCCACTTTCCCTCGTTCGAATATCAGATAGGAAGAGGAGAGTCCCAAATTTTTTCCCGGGGAAATGAGAGCTGACTTTTCGACGAAAGGGATGGTAACAAGGGTAACTGAGCCGGCATTCCCCCCCAAAAGCTATTGGGGGGCCTAAAATTTTTTTGTTTTATGGCGCACACCCCCCCAAAGAAAACCCGTTCTTTTCACTGTAGGGCCCATGAGCGTTTTTGAGCAAATTTGGGGGCGCTAGAATTTTGGTGTAGATCTTCGGTTTTGGGCACTCAACGAAAAACCGTTTACTACGGGAAAAGGACCCAGAAAAGGGGGTTAAAAGGGAAAAATTTTTTCATGCAAAAAGAATGGGAAAATTCCAAAATAAGGGTTTCCTTTATTGAAGGCTGTTGTTGTTTAATGGAAAGGGCAGGGAGGGAGGGGGGGAAAAACAGGTTTTTTTGGAAGGGGAAAACCCCCCCCCAAAGTGACTCTAGGTCACTTAAAGGTCACTTCCCTACCACTTTCCCGCTTAAAAAAGATTTACATGCAGAAAAGAATACCAAAAAAATGTAAATCTAATAAAAAGTAAAAAGAACATTTTAAAAATCACATTACCTTTTTTGAAGGCTCTTGTTGGTGTTCCCGGGGGAGACGGGACAGGGTAGGGGAGGTGAGGTTATTGTTTGGGGAAAAGGAAAACTTTAATTCACTCTTTCAACTTATTTTCTATATAATTTTAATTTAAATGACCAAAAAAAACAATATTTAACCCCTTTTTAAAGGGGCCCCCCGGTCCCTTTTAAAAGAGGTTTTTTCTCAGGGTCGCCCAGATTTCAAAAAAAAAAAAAATCAATGAAAAAAAAAAAAAAGAATCTTTTCCCCATCCTAAGGGCAAACCCAAAAAAATAAATTTGATGAAAAACTTATGGTTATGCTCCATGAAATTTGCGGTCTCGCCATGTTTAAGCATAGGCGATTTTTCCCACTTGGACCCCATTTTTGGCCAATTTTTCCCCTGTACTTTGTCGACAAAAATCATAACTAATTTTGCTAGAGTTCATTTTTTTTTATCAAAAAGGAAAAAAAAACTAAATCAATTTCAATTTTCCAATTTCAGGGGGCGAAATTTTTCAAAAATTTCCAATTTTAAAAAAGGGTCCCAGAAAAAACAGGACATTCCTGGCCCCTAAAATAAAAAAAATTTTTCCCCTTTTTCATTTTTGTCACGTCCCATGCCCCCCTTACTTTTTTTTTGCTTTCCACTTTGAATTTTTTTCGGAAAAAAAGATTTATGTTATGCAGATGGGTGGGATTTGTGTTTGAAATGGTATTAAAAAAAATATCGGCCACTTGTGGAAAAAAAATATTAGACTTTGCAATTTTTACAGGATTGAAAGCTTGGGTGATTTGGGTTTTCTTTTTTAAAAATTTTGGGAAAAATCGAAAATTTCTGCTACCCTTTTAGCTTTAATTTCCCAAGGGACTTCTCAAATTTTAAAACCAGTCAAAATCATCCCCAATTTTTTGTAATGTTTTTTTATTTCTTTAAAAAAGAGACCCGGAAAACAAAAAATACAACCCCCCAAAAAATCCCCCCATGAAAATATAGTGCAAAATACTGTTTTTTAATCCAAAAACCGGGCCCGTTTTTTTTTTTTATGCACAGTGTGGGTGCAGGGTTTTTTTTTTTTTACTGGCACACTGCCACAAGACCCCCTTCTTTCTTTTGTAGGGCCCACCGCTTTCTCACAGAAATTTTAGGGGGGTTTGAAATTTTTGGCGTATGTCGTCAAAAAAACCCGGTGTGTAAAGCCATACTAAATTTCATCCGAACCCCGAAAGGGGTTTAAAAACCCTAAAACCCTGGAATATACCTAGAAAAGAATAAAATAAGTTCCCCATGTATGTTCCCCCAAAAGGTGTCCCTTTTTGTTGGGTGTATAAGGGCCAAGAGGGCATAAGCCGTCCATAATGGTGGTGAAACAGCAGCTGAGGTGCTGGTGTTTTTTGTAAACCCCCTAACCCCAAAAACATTGGGGAGTTAGTAGAATCACTGGGGGGTGGCACCCTCTACCACCATCACAACCCTTGGGTACCACCCTCTACCACCATCACAAAATGCTACCCCTCTTTCCACCACCAAACCCCTTTCAAATTTTTCTACAACTTTTCTTAAATTATTTTGGGTTTTTCCCCTTCTTTTCCCAAGGCCTGGCACTAGAAGCTTTCTTTGGGGCAAGCCCTAAAATGAAAGGAATACAGTGGGCCCTCAACGGGGTTAAACCGCCCCGAGAGCTTGCCGTTTGTCGAAATTGCCGTTAAACGAAATTGCCGTTTGGGCGAAATTTTAAATTTTTTTTCCCCCCTAAAAATAATCCTTCCTGACACCCCAAAAACTGGAAAAAAAAAAAAAAAATGAAATATTTCATTTTTCCCGACACCAAAATGAAAAGGACATGTAAAATAAAAAATTAAATGCCACTTACCTTTTTTGTGGAGTTGTTGATGAGTTATGTGCCAGCAGCAGGGGAGATTCAGGATTGTCTGTTGCTTGGAAGGCAGATCCCCTTCCATAAAGACTTCAGGTACCAGTCCTTTGGGGGGGGTTACCCCCCCTTGGTTTTTCACTGCCACTAGACCAGCTCGAGTCACTGGACCCTGTCACACAAAATAACTGTCCAGAGAGCTGTTTCTCACATGCCCTTACGATTTACCTAAATTGGGACACGATTGTCATTGTACGTGTTCCCAATGCAGCTTCCAACTTCTGTGACAGGATAAAATTCATCGATAAATGCTTGACCTTTGTAAACATTGAACACATTCCCCTAATCCTAGACGAAGTCATCTTCGTCCATCTCTTCATCCTGCTCTGTAGAACATTCCTGAGATGTGATCTGTTGCTGTTGCACCTGAAGCTCTTGCAGGTCTGCAGTGGTTAGTTCTTCCTTGTCGTTCTGCACCAACTCTTCCACATCCTCGTCACAAACCTCCAACCATTACCAGGAGGCACTTGAGTGACAATTTCTTTTCCTGGAGGTATTTTGTCATAGCGGGGCCAAACACGCCCTAAAACCAGTCCAAGAAAAATTCCGTAGTGACCCATGCCTTACTGTTTGATCTCCACAGCACGCAAATTACCCTTGACGTTATTTTTCTTCTTGAGCACTCTGGGAGTATCAGTGATACACCAATAAAGGCTTCACTTTGCAATCACCACTAGCATTACTACACATTGTCAGCCTGTCTTTCATAGGCTTATGTCCTGGGAGTGCCTTTTTCTCCTGAGTAATGTAGGTCCTGTTTGCCATTTTCTTCCAAAACGGGCCTGTTTCGTCACAATTAAACACTTGTTCAGGTTTTATGTTTTCAGTCTATGTATTCCTTAAATCCTTCACATATTTTTCGGCTGCAGTTTTGTCGGAAACTGGCTGCCTCACCATGCCTGTATATGCCACTACGAATCTTAAATATCTCAAACCAGCCTTTGCTGGCCTTAAATTCATCAACAGCACTATTTTGAGGGGATTTTCTTAATGAGATCATCATGCAACTTCTTCGCCTGAGAAACATTATCACCGGATAATTTTTTCATTTATTTATACCAATAGCAGTCTCTTACCTCTTCACTTATTTGCGGTCTCTGTTTTGAAACGTACTTGAACCTTTCGCAACAACAGCTTCCTTGATTGCCTGTCCATTCGCCAAGATAGTACTGATGGTTGAATGTGATTTGTTGTATTGCCTTTTCAACTCGGCCATACAGACTCCACTCTTGTATTTTTCAATGATCTCCATCTCCATCATAATTCTCACCCTTTTTAACACAGGCTTGGCACTAGAAGCTTTCTTGGGGCCCATGGTGGCTTATTTAGTGGTTACAAGCACTAAAAACAGTGGAATAATCCAAAATATATGGGAGGTACACGTGGAAGCCAACTGCAACAGCTTGTAAACGATGGCACACTGAGTGGTGAAGTGGCTGGGCTGCCCGCTCAGGCCGCGCTCTGGGCACATGGACATGTTCCGGACGAACGTCGTTGGGAGAGTTTTTTGCCGTTGGTTAAGGCATTTTTATGGCAAAAAGCGCGTTAGACAAAATTGCCATTACTTAATGCCGCCGTTAGGTGAGGGTCGGCTCCATTATGAAATGTATCATATGAACTCGTGGGATCATCCTCACTCACTGACTGATAAACAATGGCACACCGGCTAGGAATGGAGTGTGAGGCTGTTCGGGGCTGTGTGTACGTGTTGCAGATAAACGACGATTTGAGAGTTGATGCTTTGGACAAAAAAAGTTACGATTTCCGAAAATTATGACTTTCGAGCCTTACGAAAAACAAGGGTCCACTGGGCGGACCCTCACTTTTTTGTAATTAGTCTGTTCCAGAGAGTGTGGCTACTATCGAAATTGACGATTTGTGAATTCATTTTCCCCATAAGAAATAATGTAAATCCAATTAATTCGTTCCAGACACCCAGAAGTATCAACAAACAAATTTTTTTTTACCTTGAAGATAGATTTACGTGCAGAAAAGAATGAACATTCAACATGACAGTTACCTTTATTGAAGGCTGTTGTTGAAACAAGGAGGAGAGAGGAAAGAAAGGTTATTGTTTGGAAGAGGGAATACCCTCCATAAGGACTCCAGGTCACTTCAGGGGTCACTTCCCTAGCCACTTCCCTAGCTTAAATATAAATTTACATGCAGAAAAGAATGTCAGATGAATGTAAAGCACTAATAAAATGTGTAAATGAACATTTAACATCACACTTGCCTTTATTGAAGACTCTTGTTGGTGTATGGCAGAGAGGAGGGGAGGCGAGTTTGTTGGAGAATGACACTAATATCAACTCGACGGCTTATTTATCTATCACAATTCAACTAATATGACAAAATAAATAATATTAATAACAGAAACATTGAATATACTCTAGAATGAATAAAATAGTCATTATGTATGTCACAAGAGGTGTTCTGTTTTGTTTGTTGGGTGTGATAAGGGCCATTGAGAGCATAAGCCGTCCATAATGGTGGTGAAGCAGCAGCTGAGGTGGCAGTGTTTTCTGTAGCCCTATATAACTCCAACAACATTGGAGGAGTTAGTAGAATCACTGAAGAAAGCACCCTCTACCACCATCACAACTGCTACCACTCTATCACCAACACTTGTATTTTTCTACGAACTTTTTCTTAAAATTGTGCGTTTCTCGCATTCTTTACCAAAGGGCTGGCACTAGAAGCTTTCTTTGGAGCCATGGTGACTTATTTAGCAGTTGCAAGCACTAAAACAAATGGAATATCATGAAATGTGTCATATGAACTTGTGGGGTCATCCTCACTCGCTGATAAACAATGGCACACTGGAGAATGAAGTGTAAGGTGGCTCAGAGCCATGTGTACGTATCGCAGATGAACGACTATTTGCGAGTCGAATGATTTGCAAGTCAATGTTTTGATGAAAAAAGTTAAGATTTCTGAAAATTACAACTTCTAAGCCTTACGAAAAAACGAGGGTCCACTGTATATTGTTTATTACGTATGTCATATTGCATCAGTTGTGATGGATAAATAAGCTGTAGAGTTGATATTAGCGTTATATTGAAGTGTATTTTGTCCTGTCTCTGAGAGAAGGAATTTGCTGGAACTGATTAGTAGCATTTCAATTAATTTAACTGAGGAAAATTGACTTGGCGTACGAACAAATTGGGATACGAACAAGGTCACTGAATGGATTAAATTCGTAAGCAGAGGTTCCACTGTACTTCTTGTTTATATTAACCCTTTGAGAGTCGGTCACGTACAAGTACGTCATTGCAGCCAGGGTTGGTCACATACTTGTACGCCTAAATTCTAGCGCCTTCAAATCTGGTGGAAGAAAGCTGGCAGGCCTACATATGAAAGAATGGGTCTGTGTGGTCATTGTGTTTATCTGAGAGAGAGTTCCGGGGGTCAACGCCCCCGCGGCCCGGTCTGTGACCAGGCCTCCTTAGGTCAGTGTCCCAGGATGTGACCCACACCAGTCGACTAACACCCAGGTACCCATTTTACTGATGGGGAACATAGACAACAGGTGGAAAGAAACACGTCCAATGTTTTCTACTCTGGCTGGGAATCGAACCAGGCCCTCACCGTGTGAAGCGAGAGCGTTAACCACCAGGCCACCAGTATAAAAAAAATCCTGAAGCATGCAGTGCATAATGAGAGAAAAAAAAACTCCCGTGTTTTTGATTTAAAACAGCGACTTTCTAGTGTATTTTCATATGGTATTTATGGTTGTATTCTCGTCTTCTTGGTCTCGGTTGATAGAATGGAGGATATATTAGACAAAGATGATTTTGATTGGTTTCATGATGACTCTCGGTTAACGATATTAATCCGTTCCAGAGAGCTTGTCTTTAACCGATTGTGTTATCTGAATTAATTTTCCCCATAAGAAATAATGGAAATCCAATTAATCCATTCCAGACACCCAAAAGTATTTAAAAAAAAAAATTTTTTTACATGAAATATACATTTCCCTACACAGAAAACAATGAGACACGCAGAATAAATGCATAAATAAATACTAAAATGACACCTACCTTTATTGAAGAGTATTGATGAGTGATGAGACAGTTTTTCTTGAACACTGGGATTTTCAGAGTGATACATGAGTAAAGGCTTCACTTTGCAATCCCCACTAGCATTACAAGAAAACCTGAAAGTTAACCTGTCTTTCATAAGCTTGTGTCCTGCAAGTGCCTTTTCCTCCTGAGTAACGTAGGTCTTGTTGGGCATTTTCTTCCAGAACAGGCCTGTTTTGTCACAATTGAACACTTGTGGGGTTGGAATTTTTCAGCTTCACCATGCCTTATCACACTGTGTATGCCATTACGATTCTTAAATCTCTCAAACCAACCTTTGCTGGCCTTAAATTCACCAATATGAGCACTAGTTCCAGGCATTTTTTCCTGATCACCTGGGTGTTAGCCAACTTGTGTGGGTCACATCCTGGTAGACAGAGGACCCCAATGGAAGTAAGTTAGACAGTCCTCGATGATGCACTGACTTTCTTGGGTTATCCTGAGTGGCTAACTCTGAGGTTAATTGTTTCTCGTTAAACCACACCATATTTACACCAATTGCAACAACAGCTTCCTTGATTGCCTTTTCCTTGGCCAAGATAGTAGCAATAATTGAATGGGGATTGTTATACATGTATAACCTGGCCAACTCGGAGACACACACTCCACTTTTGTATTTGCGATGATCTTTCTTTAGTTCAGTAGTATTTCTTACCCAATTTACCACATGGCTGGCACTAGTTTTCTTTGGGCCCATGGTGGCTTATATAGCAGTTAAAGCACTAAAAACAATGGAATAATACAAAATGTATGTTTTGCGTGGAATCGCCCGCACTGGCTTGTAAACAATGACCCCATGTTCTGAATGAATGTCTTTGACTGGGTTTTTATCGTTAGCCGAGCCAATATTTTGATGGAAAAACGAATCTGTATCTGATTTTATTGCTATCCAATGGCATCGTTAACTGAGGGTCCACTGTATTAGAAATTGAGCTCAAAGTAGTGAAAATGATCGATTTTTGAAAATGTTCAAGAGTAAACAAATCATGCCACGTGTTCACTACACTTCAACTGGCGAGTCTGATATTCTTTCACAAGTGCGCTGATATCATTTATACTGTTTTTACAATGATGCAGTAGCATACATAACAGAAAACATTCTATTCTCTGAGAATAATAATTCAAAATGGAAAGCAAAAATATGAAAGGGAAAGGGCCTAGAGACATGACTAATGAAAAGATAAAATGTTATTTTAGTGCCTTGAATGTCTCTCTTGTTTATTCTGTACCCTATTTTGAAATTGGCATCTTTTGAAATGTGTGAAATTGCTCAAATTGACAATTTCTGACTACTTATTGGGTGGTTGAAATCGGTAAATGGGCAGTTTCTTGTACTCATTCGATGGAAAATGGATTTATAGCGAAAATAGCTATGATTTTAGTCAACTGCAACATTGGAATTGACCGAAAATAGGGCTCAAAGTGAGCAAAATCACCAATGTGTAAATATCGTTGAGACCGCTAACTTCGCCAGAGCAAAATTTTTGGTAAGTTTTCTATCAAATTTCATAGTATTTGTCATTATGATCATTTTGTAAGAAAAATACCGCCCCCCATCTCCCCTGAAAAATTTTTGACCCTGAGAACAAGTTTGGGAGAGCCTCTTGACCCTCAAAGGGTTAACCCTTTGACTGCTTCGGTCGTATATACATCTTACGCGCCACTGTTTCTGACGTATTTATACGCGTAAATTCTAGCAGCTTCAAATCAAGCGGGAGGAAGTTGGTAGGCCCACATGTGAGAGAATGGGTCTGTGTGGTCAGTGTGCACCACATAAAAATAATCCTGCAGCACGCAGTGCGTAATGAGAAAAAAAAACTGATTTTTTTTGGATTAAAATGCTGACTTTGAGGTGTATTTTCGTATAGTGTTTATCGTTGTATTTTCGTTTTCATGGTCTCGGGTGATAAAAAAAGGAAAACATATTGCAGAAATAGAAATGATTTTAATTGCTTTCACGATGAGAACTACCTTGAAAATTGAGCTCAAAATAGCAGAAATGTTCGATTTTTTCCAATGTTCAGAGTAAGCAAATCACACCACACGTCCAATACACTTCAACTGGGGAGTCTAATATTCTTTCACTAGTCCACTGATATTATTTTTAACCATTTTACAATAATGCAGTAGTCTGCATAACAGTAAATTTTGCATTTTTTTTTTTTTTTTTTTATGAATAAAAAGTCAAAAAAGAAAGCAATAGTAATACAAGAGGGCCTAGAGATGTGACTAATGAACAGAGGATATGTTATTTTTGTGCCAAGAATGTCTACATTGTTTATTCTGGACCCTATTTTGAAATTGGCATCTTTTTTAATTTGCGTGAAAATGGCGAAATTGCCAATTTCTGACCACTTTCTTTGGGTAGTTCAAATCAGTAAATGGGCAGTTTCTTGTACTCCATTGATAGAAAAATTGGAGTTCTAAAGAAATGGCTATGAGTTTGGTCAACTGGAACAACAGTTGCTCAAAGTCGGCAAGGTTGCCGATGTGTATGTCGCCGAGACTGCTAACTTTCGGGAGCGTAATTCCGTGAGTTTTCGACCAAATTTCATACTTTTGGTGTTATTACCATGGGGAAAAGATTCTATATCATTTCATTTTTTTTTTTTTTCCCAGAAATTTATCGTCATAGAATGACAGTTTCAGAAAGGGGCCTGCGACAGTCGAAGGGTTAAGGGAGAGTTGATGGTCATCCAGGTAGCTGTTTTTAGTTGCTCATTAAGTGTCTCTGAGAGTACAGTGGTACCTCGGGATACGAACTTAATTCATTCCAGAAGGCTGTTTGAGTGCCGATACAAACGAATTTGTTCCTGTAAGGAATAACGTAAATTAGATTAATCCATTTCAGACCCCCCCAAAAAAACACTTACAAAAGCACTTAAATACACTTTTAGGCAATTGTTCGAGTTTTCAGCTGTTCCTATCCCAAGGTACCACTGTAGTTGGATTCAAGTGGGGCAAGACATGAGGACATGAAGATTGATTCAGTGAATCTGTAACAAATATATATGAAAGGAGATAAAGTATATCATTATGCATGATTATTATAAGAAATTTTTTTGATTTATAGTCTAAGTTTATAGGGAAAATTTTTTTAAAATTAGGCAACATTCAATTCAAGAACTTGTTCTAGAAGCAGCGACTATTGCAAGTCTCTTCTTATTTATAAAAAACAGTTTAGTCATGTTAATTTTTTTCAGATTAAATCAGTAGTAGTAGTACATGTTTCTTTAGGCACTGTAAATTGAAACTTTTCAAATTTCAAATATATTTATTTCTTTGCAAGTAGTAAATTGAGATTATGTATTTACAGTAATGGGTTGCAATGCAAAGAGAGCCTCTATTATGCCTAGGCATTATGGGCCGACTTAATTTATTGGCTTACAGGCTACTTAACACTAAAGAAATTTATCATAGTTGTACAGTAGTTCTATTAATTATAATTTATATAAACCAAAGGATATATTCATATATTCAAAAATGCTTTTTGTGAAACATGATTCAATTATTCCTGTTGACAGTAGGTTCAAAAGTAAATAATGAAATTATAATATGGGAATATTGAGCATTTAGTCTAGGGTGATTAAGTGGCTTTTGAGAAATCTTAAATTTATTTTCAGACCAGGTTACTTTAGTATTTTCTGGTAATGACTTCCAAATTTTGGGACCCTTTATGTGCATAGTTTTTACAGGGTGATATGGGCACTCGGTACATCAAAAAGAGATCTGTGTCTTGTGTTATGGTCGTGTCCTGTTAAGGTTGGTGAGAAGTTTGGGTGCAGGGTTTGTTTGCGTGTATTGTTCTGTGTAGTAGGCACGTGAATAAGTATGGATGTTCTAAATGGTGAGCAGATTTAGACTTTTGAAAATTGGAGTATGCTGTCGGAAGTGAGAATTTGTCATTCTGACTGCTGCCTTTTGCTGGGTTGTTAGTGGTGTTAGGTGATTTAATGTTGTTGATCCTCGTGCACAAATTCCATGTGTGTGATAAGGGTAGATGAGTGAATGGTACAGTGTCAGGAGAGCTAGTTGTGGAACATAGTACCGTATCTTTGATAGTATGCCTACAGTTTTAGAGATTTTCTTGGTGATTTGTTGTATGTGTGTCTGGAACTTGAGGCTACTGTCAAGGTGGATTCCTAGGAATTTTCCCTCTGCGAGTCTCGTGACGGGTGATCCATTTAGCGTTAAGTGGAACATTTGAAGCATTGTTTCCAAAGTGAATAAAAATAGGTTTTATCAGTATTCAGGGTAAGTTTATTAATCGTCCAGGCAGATATTTTCTGCAATTTGGCATTGACAGTGTTGGCGAGTATGACTGAATTTGGGTGAGAGAAGACATATGTAGTGTCGTCTGCAAATATGGGTTTGAGTAGCTGTGATGCATTCGGTAGGTCATTGATGTAGATGAGAAAGAGGAGTTGCCCAAGGACACTTCCCTGTTGGACTCCTACTGTGATAGGTTGAGTGAAAGAGTTTGCAGCATTTGTGTACACATATTGGCTTCTGTTACTAAGGTATGACTTTAGGTAGTTGAGGGAGTGGCCTCTTATACCATAGTGTGTTAATTTAGTGTACAGCAATTCATGATCGACTGTATCAAAAGCTTTACGTAAATCAATGAAAATTTCCAGCGGGACTTTTTTTTTCGAGAGCGGTATATATTAGTTTTAGCACGTGTATGATAGCATTATTTGTGCTTTTATTATTCCTGAATCCAAACTGACAGGGGTTTAGTATGTTGTGAGAGATGAGGTAGGAATAGATCCGTCTATGAATTTTCAAAGATTTTAGAGAGCAGTGGTAAGCTAGATATTGGTCTATAGTTATTAGAGTCGGCTTGGTCACCTCCTTTGTGGATCGGAGTGACCCTCGCTATTTTGAGGATTGTTGGGAAGGTAGATGATTCAATGTATTTGTTAAAGAGTGTTGCAGTAATTGGTGACAGTACTTGAAGCTTTTTTGTACATAAAAGTTGGCAAGTTGTTTGTCTCCTGCCTTGTTTTTAAGGGTGTTGATGAGCAAGACTTCTGCTGGGATGGTTAGAGCTAGGAATAGTGTAATCGGGTAGGTGCTCGTGAGGTAGTCTGCTGGACAGGTGTTTGAATTTGGGATTTTGCTTGCTAGGTTCTTTCCTATGATGGAGAAGAAAGCACCGAGTCTGTTTCAGTTGGTGGAAGTAGGGGTTCGTCTGATTTTGTTAATTTGATTTTGTTTTTGGATAACTTTGAAGTTCCAAGAATTTCAGATAGTTTTCCAGGTCTTCTTCATATCACCTTTGATGTTATGTAATCTATTTTCATAATACAATTTTTTAGATCTTATCAGGCTGGTAAGAGCTGACGAGTAATGTTTAGACTGGTCTCTAGTTATTTGATCCATTCTGTACTGTTTTTCATATTGGTGCTTTGTGTTAATGGATTTAAGGATGCTGGGTGTTAGCCAGGGACTGTTCAGTCTCTTAGCTGTGATCTGTTTAGTCTTTTTTTGGGCAATGTTTTGTTTATGAAATACAGTGGAC
>NC_069404.1:3178996-3203369 GCF_026875155.1 Cherax quadricarinatus | reverse complement strand
GGATGGCATTTTGGAGGTCATTTAGTATCGAAAAGAAAAGGCCAAGGACACTTCCCCGGGGGACCCAACTGTAATTGGCTGTGCGGAAGGTTTGCCCCCTTGGGTTACAAAATTTGGCTTCTGTTAAGATAAGATAAGATTTCGTTCGGATTTTTAACCCCGGAGGGTTAGCCACCCAGGATAACCCAAGAAAGTCAGTGCGTCATCGAGCACTGTCTAACTTATTTCCATTGGGGTCCTTAATCTTGTCCCCCAGGATGCGACCCACACCAGTCGACTAACACCCAGGTACCTATTTGCTGCTAGGTGAGCAGGACAACAGGTGTAAGGAAACGTGTCGAAATGTTTCCACCCGCCGGGAATCGAACCCGGGCCCTCCGTGTGTGAAGAGGGAGCTTTAGCCACCAGGCTGAGATATGACTTTAGGTAGTTGAGGGAGTGCCCTATTATACCATAGTGTGACAATTTTATATGGAGCAAGTCATGGTCGACTGTATCAAAAGCTTTACGTAAGTCAATGAAGATCCCCAGTGGGACTTCTTTTTTCTCTATTGCAGTGTATATATGTTCTAGCATGTGTATAATAGCATCATTAGTATTTTTATTAGGCCTGAACCCAAGTTGACAGGGGTTGAGTATTTTGGGAGATGAGGTAGGAATTTATTTTATTATATTATCACACCGGCCGATTCCCACCAAGGCAGGGCGGCCCGAAAAAGAAAAACTTTCACCATCATTCACTCCATCACTGTCTTGCCAGAAGGGTGCTTTACACTACAGTTTTTAAACTGCAACATTAACACCCCTCCTTCAGAGTGCAGGCACTGTACTTCCCATCTCCAGGACTCAAGTCCGGCCTCCCGGGTTTCCCTGAATCCCTTCAAAATGTTACTTTGCTCACACTCCAACACACGTCAAGTATTAAAAACCATTTGTCTCCATTCACTCCTATCAAACACGCTCACGCATGCCTGCTGGAAGTCCAAGCCCCTCGCACACAAAACCTCCTTTACCCCCTCCCTCCCAACCCTTCCTAGGGCCCACCCCTACCCCGCCTTCCTTCCACTATAGACTGATACCTCTTGAAGTTATTCTGTTCGCTCCATTCTCTCTACATGTCCGAACCACCTCAACAACCCTTCCTCAGCCCTCTGGACAACATTTTTGGTAATCCCGCACCTCCTCCTAACTTCCAAACTACGAATTCTCTGCATTATATTCACACCACACATTGCCCTCAGACATGACATCTCCACTGCCTCCAGCCTTCTCCTCGCTGCAACATTCATCACCCATGCTTCACACCCATATAAGAGCGTTGGTAAAACTATACTCTCATACATTCCCCTCTTGCCTCCAAGGACAAAGTTCCCCTGTCTCCACAGACTCCTAAGTGCACCACTCACTCTTTTTTCCCTCATCAATTCTATGATTCACCTCATCTTTCATAGACCCATCCACTGACACGTCCACCCCCAAATATCTGAATAACGTTCACCTCCTCCATACTCTCCCCCCTCCAATCTGATTTCAATCTTTCATCACCTAATCTTTTTGTTATCCTCATAACCTTACTCTTTCCTGTATTCACCTTTAATTTTCTTCTTTTGCACACCCAAACCAAATTCATCCACCATCTCTGCAGCTTCTCTTCAGAATCTCCCAAGAGCACAGTGTCATCAGCAAAGAGCAGCTGTGACAACTCCCACCCTGTGTGTGATTCTTTATCTTTTAACTCCACGCCTCTTCCAAACCCTCGCATTTACTTCTCTTACAACCCCATCTATAAATATATTAAACAACCACGGTGACATCCACACATCCTTGCCCTAAGGCCTACTTTTACGGGGAAAAAATTCCCTCTTTTCTACATACTCTAACTTGAGCCTCACTATCCTCGTAAAACTCTTCACTGCTTTCAGTAACCTACCCCTACACCATACACTTGCAAAAATCTGCCACATTGCCCCCCTATCCACCCTGTCATACCCTTTTCCAAATCCATAAATGCCACAAAGACCTCTTTAGCCTTATCTAAATACTGTTCACTTTTTATGTTTCACTGTAAACACCTGGTCCACACACCCCCCACCTTTCCTAAAGCCTCCTTGTTCATCTGCTATCCTATTCTCCGTCTACTCTTAATTCTTTCAATTATAACTCTACCATACACTTTACCAGGGACACTCAACAGACTTATCCCCCTATAATTTTTGCACTCTCTTTATCCCCTTTTCCTTTATACAAAGGAACTATGCATGCCTCTGCCAATCCCCCAGGTACCTTACCCTCTTCCATACATTTATTAAATAATTGCAACCAACCACTCCAAAACTATATCCCCACCTGCTTTTAACATTTCTATCTTTATCCCATCAATCCCGGGTGCCTTACCCCCTTTCATTTTACCTACTGCCTCACAACTTCCCCCACACTCACAACTGGCTCTTCCTCACTCCTACAAAATGTTATTCCTCCCTTGCCCTAAACAGGAAATCACAGCTTCCCTATCTTCATCAACATTTAACAATTCCTCAAAATATTCCCTCCATCTTCCCAATACCTCTAACTCTCCATTTAATAACTCTCCTCTCCTATTTTTAACTGACAAATCCATTTGTTCTCTAGGCTTCCTTAACTTGTTAATCTCACTCCAAAGCTTTTTCTTATTTTCAACAAAATTTGTTGATAACAGCTCACCCACTCTCTCATTTGCTCTCTTTTTACATTGCTTCACCACTCCTTAACCTCTCTCTTTTCTCCATATACTCTTTCCCTCCTTGCATTACTTCTACTTTGTAAAAACTTCTCATATGCTAACTTTTTCTCCCTTACTACTCTCTTTACATCATCATTCCACCAATTGCTCCTCTTCCCTCCTGCACCCACTTTCCTGTAACCACAAACTTTGCTGAACACTCTAACACTACATTTTTAAACCTACCCCATTCCTCCTTCGACCCCATTGCCTATGCTCTCATTAGCCCATCTATCCTCCAATAGCTGTTTATATCTTACCCTAACTGCCTCCTCTTTTAGTTTATAAACCTTCACACCTCTCTTCCTGATGCTTCTATTCTCCTTGTATCCCATCTACCTTTTACTCTCAGTGTAGCTACAACTAGAAAGTGATCTGATATATCTGTGGCCCCTCGATAAACAGGGACATCCTGAAGTCTAACTCAACAGTCTTTTATCTACTAATACATATCCAACAAACTACTGTCATTTCGCCCTACATCATATCGTGTATACTTTTTTATCCTCTTTTTCTTTAAAAAATGTATTACCTATAACTAAACCCCTTTCTATACAAAGTTCAATTTAAAGGGCTCCCATTATCAAATTTTCACCTGGGCACCCCAAACTTACCTACCACAACCCTCTCTAAAAGTTTCTCCTACTTTAGCATTCAGGTCCCTACACAATTACTCCCCTCACTTGGGTTTAAAGGCTCCTATACATTCACTTAACATCTCCCAAAATCTCTCTCTCTCCTCTGCATTTCCTCTCTTCTCCAGGGGGCATACACGCTTATTATGACCCACTTCTCGCATCCAACCTTTACTTTAATCCACTAATTCTCGAATTTACACATTCATATCTCTTTTCTCCTTCCATAACTGATCATTTTAAAATTACTGCTACCCCCCTTCCTTGCTCTACTCTCTCAGATACTCCAGATTTAACCCCCTTTATTTCCCCCCGCTGAAACTCTCCTACCCCCTTCAGCTTTTTTTCGCTTAGAGCCAGGGCATCCAACTTCTTTTCATTCATAACATCAGCAATCACCTTTTTCTTGTCATCCGCACTACATCCACGCACATTTAAACAACCCAGTTTTATAAAGTTTTTCTTCTTCTCTTTTTTAGTAAATGTATACAGGAAAAGGGGGTTACTAGCCCATTGCTCCCGGCATTTTAGTCGCCTCATACGACACGCATGGCTACGGAGGAAAGATTCTTTTCCACTTCCCCATGAACAATAGAAGAAATAAAAAAGAACAAGAGCTATTTAGAATAAGGAGAAAAACCTAGATGTATGTATATATATATATGCATGTGCGTGTCTGTGAAGTGTGACCAAAGTGTAAGTAGGAGTAGCAAGAAATCCCTGTTATCTAGCGTGTTTATGAGACAGAAAAAGAAAACCAGCAATCCTACCATCATGCAAAACAGTTACAGGTTTTTGTTTCACAGTCATCTGGCAGGACGGTAGTACTTCCCTGGGTGGTTGCTGTCTACCAACCTAGGAATAGATTCGCTTATTAATTAATTTCTCGAAGATTTTAGAGAGGGTGTAAGTTGGATATTGGCCTATAGTTATTCAAGTCTGTTTGGTCTCCTCCTTTATGAATAGCAAGCCATTGCATTCCTATTATATACTTACTGTATATAAATTTTTGCCAACTTTATTCCATTGCTACCATTCCTGTCTTAGATATTTTCAGCATTTTAGTTGTCCTTTTAACCCTTTGAGGGTTTCGGACGTACTAGTACGGCTTGCGACCCAGGGTTTTTGATGTACTAGTACGTCTAAATTCTAGCGCCCTCAGATCTAGTGGGAGAAAGCTGGTAGGCCTCCATATGAAAGAATGGGTCTGAGGTCAGTGTGCACGGTATAAAAAAAATCCTGCAGCACACAGTGCATAATGAGAAAAAAAACTTTGACCGTTTTTTTGGAATAAAACAGCGACTTTGCACTGTATTTTCGTATGGTATTTATTGTTGTATTCTAGTTTTCTTGGTCTCATTTTATAGAATGGATAAGATTTCGTTCGGATTTTTAACCCCGGAGGGTTAGCCACCCAGGATAACCCAAGAAAGTCAGTGCGTCATCGAGGACTGTCTAACTTATTTCCATTGGGGTCCTTAATCTTGTCCCCCAGGATGCGACCCACACCAGTCGACTAACACCCAGGTACCTATTTGCTGCTAGGTGAACAGGACAACAGGCGTAAGGAAACTTGTCGAAATGTTTCCACCCGCCGGGAATCGAACCTGGGCCCTCCGTGTGTGTGAAGCGGGAGCTTTAGCCACCAGGCCACCGGGCCTGCATATCATAGAAATTGAGATGATTTTGACTGGTTTTACAATGAAAAGTACCTTGAAATTGAGCTCAAAGTAGCAGAAATGTTCGATTTTTACCAAAGTTCAAAAGTAAACAAATCGTGCCAAGCGTCCAATACACGTCAACTGGTGAGTCTAATATTCTTTTGCAAGTGCGCCAATATGATTCATACCATTTTTACACTAATGCAGTAGTCTGCATAACAGTAAATCTTCTATTTTTAGTGAGAATAAAAATTCAAAGTGGAAAGCAAAAGAATGTAAGAGGGGCCTTGAGACGTGACTAATGAACAGAGGAAATGTCGTTTTAGTGCCAGGAATGTATTTCCAGTTTGTTCTGGACCCTGTTCGGAAATTGGCATCTTTTGAAATTTGTGTGAAATTGGCAAAATTGCTAAATTCTGACCACTGTACTGGAAAGTTGAAATTGGTAAATGGGTGGATTCTTGCACTCATTCAATAGAAAAAATGGAGTTCTAGCGAAATATTAATGTTTTTTGTCGACTAGTACAGTGGAACTGGCCGAAAATGGGGCTCAAAGTGGGCAAAATCTCCGCTCCGTAAACATCGCCAAGACCGCAAACTTCGCGAGAGCATAATTCCGTAAGTTTTCCATCAAATTTCACATTCTTGGTGTCATTATGATCGGGGAAAAGATTCATAAGAAGTTTTTTTTTTTTTTTTTTTTTTTTTTTTTTTAAATTTGGCCGACCCTGAAAAGGAGTCTCGGAGAGGGCCTGTCGACCCTCAAAGGGTTAATTACTGAAAATGCCTATTTGCCCAGTAGCTGGTTAGCAGCGAGTTTGTTGATGGCTGTTGACACAAATCGAGCAGTGACCAATATATGGGTAAGGAAAGTTTGTTACCTGGAGAGGGCTTTGGGAGGGTCAGTGCCCCTGCAGCCCGGTCTGTGACCAGGCCTCATGGTGGATCAGTGCCTGATCAACCAGGCTGTTACTGTTGGCCGCTCCGATATGGTAAACATGAGGAAATTAAAACTACTTCAGAGTATAAAACAAATTCCAGCCACACAATAGAGCAAAAAAAATAATGTCAAAGACCTGGAGTGATCATGTCGGAGGATCTCGCCTTCAAGGACCATAACATTGTATTGATCGCATGTGCTAGAAAAATGACAGGATGGATAATGAGAACCTTCAAAACTAGGGATGCCAAGCCCATGATGACACTATTCAGGTCACTTGTTCTATCTAGGCTGGAATATTGCTGCACACGAACAGCACCTTTCAAGGCAGGTGAAATTGCTGACCTAGAAAATGTACAGAGAACCTTCACAGCATGCATAACTGAGATAAAACACCTCAATTACTGGGAGTGCTTGAAGTTCCTGAACCTGTACTCCCTGGAATGCAGGCAGGAGAGATGCATGATTATATACACCTGGAAAATCCTAGAGGGACTAGTACCAAACTTGCCCACGAAAATCATTCTCTACGAAAGCAAAAGACTCAGCAGACGATGCAACATCCCCCCAATGAAAAGCAGGGGTGTCACTAGCACGCTAAGAGACAACACAATAAGTGTCAGGGGCCCAAGACTGTTCAACGACCTCCCAGCATACATAAGGGAGATTACCAATAGACTCCTGGCTGTCTTCAAGCAGACACTGGACAGGCACCTAAAGTTGGTACCTGACAAGCTGGGCTGTGGCTCGTACGTTGGATTGCGTGCAGCCAGCAGGAGCAGCCTGGTTGATCAGGCCCTGATCCACCATGAGGCCTGGTCACAGACCGGGCCACAGGGCCGTTGACCCCCGGAACTCTCTCCAGGTAAACTCTAGGTAATAAACTGATGTATGAACCATAGCCTAGCTGATCAAATACTGACTTTAGATGCCTGTCCAAAGCCTTCTTGAAGACAACCAAGTGTATATTATGTATGCTGGGAGGCAGTTAAACAGTCTTGGGCCCCTGACACTTATTGTGTTCTCTTATCGTGCTAGTGGTGCCCCCGCTTATCATTGGGGGAATGTTGCATAGTCTGCCGAGTCTTTTGCTTACATTTGGAGTGATTTTCATCTGCAAATTTGGTACTGATCCCTCCAGGATTTTTCCAGGTGTATATAATCGTATACGTATCTCCTGCCTGCATTCCAGGGAATACAGGTCAAGGAACTTCAAACGTTCCCAGTAATTTAGGTGTTTTGTCGCACTTGTGTGTGCTGTGGAGGTTCTCTGTACGTTTTTTTGGTCAGCAATTTCACCTGCCTTGAAAGGAACAGTTAGTGTGTAGCAATATTCCAGCCTAGATAGAACAAGTGATCTGAAGTGTCATCATGGGCTTGGCATCCCTAGTTTTGAAGATTCTTATTATCCATCCTGTCATATTTCTAGCAGATGTGATTGATGTGATGTGGTTTTTGAAAGTGAGATCCTCCGACATCACTCCTCGGTCTGTTACATTAGTTTTTCGCGCTGTCGTATGGTTGGAATTTTTATATTCTGATGTAGTTTTAATTTACTCAAGGTAAGATTTTGTTCACATTTTTTAATCCTGAAGGTTAGCCACCCAGGATAACCCAAGAAGTGCAGTGCATCATCGAGGGACTGTCTTATTTTTACTGGGGTCCTCAATGTTGTCCCCCCATGTGACCCCACATCAGTAGACTAACACCAGGTACCTGCTTGCTTTCTAGGAGAACGAGACAATAGGTGTGAGGAAACACGTCCAGTGTTTTTGCCCTTGCCGCGGATCAAGCCATGGACACTCAACATGCAAGGCGAGTGCTGCTTACCAGGCCACGGGGCACTACCTAATCTTGTACAACATGTGAGAATGTTAGATAGGAGTGATTGTTAAAGTTGATATGTTCTTAGCATGCACTTAAGGAAAGCAGGTTAGTTCGACTCAAGTTCTGGAGGTGGTTAGTACAGTGCCTGCACTCTGAAGGAGAGGTAGGGATGTTGCTGTTTGGGGGGATCATCCGAACTATTATGTCGGAAAATTTCTGGAAAGAGTGACTGCACGACTGACAATGAAAGTTTTTTTTCCTATTCATGTCGCCTTATCTCGGTTGGAGATGATGGTGTATTCAGAAAGAATAATTTGACCACACAGCAGCTATACAACTGCTGTGAAAATTTCAAGTTGGTCATCATTCACATAGGTTAAGTGATCATCTTACTCATTGCACCAGGAAAGTCCTTAGAGATCAAATAGGACAACATATGACAAAGAATATCACCTAGAAAATACAGTAAAACTAATGTATGCTGCAAAACTATGAATTGGTCTGTAATAAGTTGGCAATTTTCTTGCCTCATACAGTGTCCGTGGTTTGATCCCTGGTACGGGTGGAAATATTGGGCATGCTTCCTTTCACCTGCTGTCCTGTTCACCTAGCTGGTGCGAGTCACATCCTGGAGACGAGATTAAAGGACCTCAATGGAAGCAAGATAGTCTTGAATGACACACTGACTTTCTTGGGTTATCCTGGGTGGCTAACCCTCTCGAGTTAAAAATTTAAAAAATCTTATACTGACCCTTTAAGGATTTGTGCCATGGTATCACAGCTTTGAGCACAAGGTCCATCATGTAGTAGTACTTGGTGAGCTCGGCTCACTAAAGTTAAACTGCGAGTGGTAAATTTCCTAGATATGAAAGAATGTGTCTGTGTGAAGTGTGTGCACCATATATATAAAAAAAAATTTTGCCCCATGCAGTGCATGATGGGAAAACAAAACTGAGTGTGCATGATTTAAATTGGTTTATTTGCAGCATATTTTCGGATGGTTTTATTATTGGATTTATTCCCGGTTTTTGGTATTGTTTGATAGAATGGAAAAGTGTTGCTGAAAGGTACAATACAACTATAGTTCTTTCCTGCAGTATACAAAATGTAATTTAAATGTGATAAAATATTAAGCACAAAGGAAAGCCACTAGCATGCGGTGCATTTCGAGCAGACTAATCCTAATACTTAACCTACGTCTAGTTCTTAAGTAGTCTATTTAAATGTACAAAAAGTGAAATAGCTAAGTAAACAGTAGTACAGTGGACCCTCGTTTTTCGTAATTAATCCGTTCCAGAGTGAGATTATCGAAATTAATGATTCGAGTCCATTTTCTCCATGAGAAATAATGTAAATCCAATTAATTCGTTCCACGCATCCAGAAGTATCAACAATATTTTTTTTTTTTTTTCTTAACCCTTTCAGGGTCCAAGGCCAAAATCTGAAGTGGTGCTCCAGTGTCCAAGAAATTTTGAAAAAAAAAAAAAAAAAAAAATTCTTACAGAATTAAAGAGCATATTTTTGTGAAGGTAATAAGACAAAAAAAAAATTCTGATCAGTACTTGCCAAGATACAGTGCCAAGAAGTTTGTTGAAAATGTGGTGGCGGCAACATCGACATTCCCTTACGCGCATTACAATATTTTGCGGTTTTGTTGTTTTTTTCTTTTCTTTTTCCAATTTTTTTCTATTCCTACTAACATTTGGGGCCTGAGAGACCAATGCTGTATATAATGTATATAGTATATAGTAATCTGTTTACATTAAAGTTTTATCACTGATTTCATCATTGCTTAGTTAATCTTAAGTTAATTTTAAGCCAGCCCGTAATGCTATGCATAGTAAAGTGGCTTTGGCATGCTGCTCTTATCTGTATTTTTTGTACCTCTGTATGTGTGCTCAAATTTTTAAATAAATAAATAAATAAATATAACCTCACTGTATTGACCAATAACCGCACTAAATTTTATTATCATATTATTTTTTTACCACTGTTTTTTATTCCAATTAACATGCACAAATCTTGAAATAATACTAATGTTCTATAAATATATTTACAATCACTGGACATGGTTTTAGAACTGCTGGAGCTTGTGGAACTCCTTGAAAAAAGGGCACCATGCACAGGGGCACCTTACATTCCTCACACATAAACCGAGTGTCTTTGCGTCTTTGTTGCCGTCTTTTTGTTTGTGCACAGACTATGCATCTCTTCTGAGCAAATTTCTTCTGAGTTGAAGGAAGTTGTATTATGAAATGATCCCCTTTCCCCTCCTCAAACGCTTTGGTATATCCTGAGGAATTCGAGGACCGTGTTGTATAGCAGGTGTTGTTACCTGGTACTTCATTATGAGTTGTCTGACAACAGACAAACAAAATTCACCATACGGTTGTCTGTTGCCAGTCTTTATTTGGTACATATATGCATTGAGCATTGAAATGTCCATGAGATGGAAGAAAAGTTTCATGTACCACTTGTAACTCTTACGAACACAGTCAACAAAACCAATCTGCATGTCACATTTGTCAACCAAGTGCATGTTTTGTGTATAATCAATCAGTCACTGGTTTTCGAATACGTTCATTAGTCACTCGATCAACGTTGCCACTGTCTTGCATTTCATTACGGTGAAGGGTTGTCAACAATGTGACATCTCGTTTGTCATGCCACCGTAATGCCATGATGTCATTGGCAGTAAACACCTGCACGTCTCACCACGGCACCTGCGTTGAGCCTGGCATATGTTTACGATTAGAAGCACTGTGCCACACACATCTGTCTTGTTCACTCGCATAAATATCGTGATTTAAGGGGCTTGTGTACCAGTTATCGGTATATAATGTAGCCCCTTACCAAGATAAGGTGCCATCATGTTCCACTACGTCACCTGAGATACCCAATAACATTGTATCTTTCAATGTTTTACTACCCGTGTATACAACAATATCCAACACCAGCCACTGTCACAATCACAGAGTACAAACAGTTTTATACCAAAGCGTTTCCTCTTGCCCGGTATATACTGCTTGAAAAGAATGTCACCTTGAACAAAACAAAGACTCTCAAGTACAAGATTCTTGAATGGATAAAAGTATATGCTGAACTTTTGTTTTTAGATACATGAAAACATTTCTAATCTTGTATAACCTGTCACTTCTGTCAGGCCTGGTTTTGTCAGAGAAGTGCAACATACGTAAGTGTAAGATAAATCTGTTCACTGGTATGATTTCACTGAAGACCGGGGTAGAAATTAGCCGATCTGTGGACCAGTATGCTTTTATATTATGCTTATAGACATGAGGCATAAGCATTATTGTTCAAAAAACAAATACATTTCTGCAACAGTCATCTCTTTCCACCTGTGTAGTCTTGACTGTGGTGATAAGATCGTATTTGCCATGGTGTAATCAAAATACTTATTACTTTCCCTGACAATAATTTCCATCAATTGCTGGTCAAAGAATAATTCAAAGAATTCCAGTTCATTGGGCCCTGGTTCCAAGGGGACAAGTAGGTAGAATTCCACTTTGAGAGTCATCAAAGTGGGGAGGCTTGGGAACAAAAATTTGGGGTTTTGCTGCCAATCCCACATACGGTTTGCTGGGGGATACTGGACATCATAGGCTGGTTGTGCGGGTGGTTGTGGTGGCTGGTGGCTGGCGCTCCGCTTTGTCCTTGAACTGACGAGTCAGCACGTGGGTCCCAGCGTGGCCTGGTGAGTCACGCATGGCGGTGCCACTACCACCGCCACTACATTTACCACTAACACCATCCATGATGCCTGTGGTCTAAACCATGCCAAGTGTAGCCACATCATCCTCACTATCACTACCTAAAACTGGTGTTGGGCCGCGGGATGTACTCCGTCCCCTGGGCACAGCATAGGGTACACTACCCGAGTGCATGCGGCGGCGAACATACCGACGCTTCACTGGTGAATATGATTTTTCACTATCACTACTCGAATGATCGTCGAGCGCAATAAAATCACAGTCCACGTCACTATCATCATCATTACTGAAGTCAGAGGCCTGGCCACGCGAAAATATTAGTTTTCTCTTGCGATGAGGAACAACCGACCGTGAGTCATGAGTGCCCACACCAGAGGTAGAAGGTTGAGGATCGTCAGGGTTTTCTGCACTATTATCGATATCCTGGTCATTCTTTTCGGTCACTAACTGATCAAAGCCGTAGAATTCGTCTTTATTTCCACTTCCATCAGTGTCAGAACTATCAGATAGGAAGAGGAGAGTCCCAATTTCCGGGAGTGAGAGCTGACTTGCGACGAGGCATGGTGAACAAGGGTAACTGAGCCGGCATTCCCACAATGCTATGCGGGCGCCTAGATTTTTTGTTTATGGCGCACACCCACCACGCAGACCCGTTCTCTCACATGTAGGCCTATGAGCGTTTTCGAGCTAAATTTGACGGCGCTAGAATTTTGGTGTAGATCTACGGTTTGGACACTCAACGTAAAGCCGTTGATCTACGGGACGGACCCTGAAAGGGTTAAAGGTAGATTTACATGCAGAAAAGAATGAACATTCAACATGACGGTTACCTTTATTGAAGGCTGTTGTTGATGAATGGAAGACAGGGAGGAGGGGAGAGGAAAGACAGGTTATTTGGAAGGGAAATCCCCCTCCATAGTGACTCTAGGTCACTTAAGAGGTCACTTCCCTAGCCACTTCCTAGCTTAAATATAGATTTACATGCAGAAAAGAATACCAAATAAATGTAAAGCTCTAATAAAATGTATAAATGAACATTTAACATCACACTTACCTTTATTGAAGACTCTTGTTGGTGTCTGGCAGACGGGACAGAGGTAGGGGAGGTGAGGTTATTGTTGGAGAATGATACTAATATCTACTCTACAGCTTATTATCTATCATAATTCAATTAATATGACAAAATAAACAATATTAACCCTTTCAGGGTCCCCAGGTCCTATAACAGAGTTGTTCTCAGGGTCGCCCAGATTTCAAAAAAAAAAAAAAATCTAATGAAAAGATAGAGAATCTTTTCCCGATCATAATGACACCAAAAGTATGAAATTTGATGAAAAACTTATGGAGTTATGCTCTCATGAAGTTAGCGGTCTCGACGATGTTTACGCATAGGCGATTTTGCCCACTTGGAGCCCTATTTTCGGCCAATTCCAGTGTACTAGTCGACAAAAATCATAACTATTTCGCTAGAGTTCATTTTTTCTATCAAATGAGTAAAAGAAACTACTCAATTTCAATTATCCAATACAGTGGTCAGAATTTAGCAATTTTGCCAATTTCCAAATAGGGTCCAGAATAAACAGACATTCCTGGCACTAAAATAAAATTTCCTCTGTTCATTAGTCACGTCCCCATGCCCCTCTTACATTCTTTTGCTTTCCACTTTGAATTTTTCTCGCAAAAAATAGATTTACTGTTATGCAGACTGCTGCATTAGTGTAGAAATGGTATAAATAATATCGGCGCACTTGTGAAAGAATATTAGACTCGCAAGTTGACATGGATTGAATGCTTGGCATGATTTGTTTACTTTTGAACTTTGGTAAAAATCGAACATTTCTGCTACTTTGAGCTCAATTTCAAGGTACTTCTCATTGTAAAACCAGTCAAAATCATCTCAATTTCTGTAATGTTTTTCATTCTATAAAATGAGACCAGGAAAACTAGAATACAACAATAAATACCATATGAAAATATAGTGCAAAGTAGCTGTTTTAATCCAAAAACACGGTCAGTTTTTTTTTCTTATGCACAGTGTGCTGCAGGAGTTTTTTTTTATACTGTGCACACTGACCACATAGACCCATTCTTTCATATGTAGGCCTACCAGCTTTCTCACTAGATTTGAGGGGGCTAGAATTTAGGCGTACTAGTACGTCAAAAACCCTGGTGTGTAAGCCATACTAGTACATCCGAAACCCTGAAAGGGTTAATAACATAGAAACATGGAATATACTCTAGAATGAATAAAATAAGTCATTATGTATGTCACAAGAGGTGTCCTGTTGTTGGGTGTATAAGGGCCACTGAGAGCATAAGCCGTCCATAATGGTGGTGAAACAGCAGCTGAGGTGCTGGTGTTTTCTGTAGCCCTCTAACTCCAACAACATTGGAGGAGTTAGTAGAATCACTGAGGATGGCACCCTCTACCACCATCACAACTGCTACCACCCTCTACCACCATCACAACTGCTACCACTCTACCACCACCACCACTTTCATATTTTTCTACAACTTTTTCTTAAATTATGTGTTTCTCACATTCTTTACCGAAGGCCTGGCACTAGAAGCTTTCTTAGGGGCAAGCCCTAAAATGAATGGAATACAGTGGACCCTCAACGGCATTAATCCGTTCCAGAGAGCTTGCCGTTAGTCGAAATTGCCGTTAGTCGAAATTGCCGTTAGTCGAAATTGCCGTTAGTCGAAATTGCCGTTGGTCGAATTAATTTTCCCCCATAAGAAATAATCCGTTCCTGACACCCCAAAATCTGGAAAAAAAAAAATTACATGAAATATACATTTCCTGACACCAAAATGAATAGGACATGTAAAATAAACAATTAAATGCCACTTACCTTTATTGTGGAGTTGTTGATGAGTTATGTGCCAGCAGCAGGGGAGATTCAGGATTGTCTGTTGCTTGGAAGGCAGATCCCCTTCCATAAAGACTTCAGGTACCAAGTCCTTTGGTGGGGGTTACCTCCCTTGGTTTTTTCACTGCCACTAGGACCAGCTCGAGTCACTGGACCCCTGTCACACAAAATAACTGTCCAGAGAGCTGTTTCTCACATGCCCTTACGATTTACCTAAATTGGGACACGATTGTCATTGTACGTGTTCCCAATGCAGCTTCCAACTTCTGTGACAGGATAAAATTCATCGATAAATGCTTGCACCTTTGTAAACATTGAACACATTCCCCTAATCCTAGACGAAGTCATCTTCGTCCATCTCTCATCCTGCTCTGTAGAACATTCCTGAGATGTGATCTGTTGCTGTTGCACCTGAAGCTCTTGCAGGTCTGCAGTGGTTAGTTCTTCCTTGTCGTTCTGCACCAACTCTTCCACATCCTCGTCACAAACCTCCAACCATTACCAGGAGGCACTTGAGTGACAATTTCTTTTCCTGGAGGTATTTTGTCATAGCGGGGCCAAACACGCCCTAAAACCAGTCCAAGAAAAATTCCGTAGTGACCCATGCCTTACTGTTTGATCTCCACAGCACGCAAATTACCCTTGACGTTATTTTCTTCTTGAGCACTCTGGGAGTATCAGTGATACACCAATAAAGGCTTCACTTTGCAATCACCACTAGCATTACTACACATTGTCAGCCTGTCTTTCATAGGCTTATGTCCTGGGAGTGCCTTTTTCTCCTGAGTAATGTAGGTCCTGTTTGCCATTTTCTTCCAAAACGGGCCTGTTTCGTCACAATTAAACACTTGTTCAGGTTTTATGTTTTCAGTCTATGTATTCCTTAAATCCTTCACATATTTTTCGGCTGCAGTTTTGTCGGAACTGGCTGCCTCACCATGCCTGTATATGCCACTACGAATCTTAAATATCTCAAACCAGCCTTTGCTGGCCTTAAATTCATCAACAGCACTATTTTGAGGCATTTTCTTGATGAGATCATCATGCAACTTCTTCGCCTGAGAAAAAATTATCACCGGATAATTTTTTCATTTATTTATACCAATAGCAGTCTCTCTACCTCTTCACTTATTTGCGGTCTCTGTTTTGAAAACGTACTTGAACCTTTCGCAACAACAGCTTCCTTGATTGCCTGTCCATTCGCCAAGATAGTACTGATGGTTGAATGTGATTTGTTGTATTGCCTTTTCAACTCGGCCATACAGACTCCACTCTTGTATTTTTCAATGATCTCCATCTCCATCATAATTCTCACCCTTTTTAACACAGGCTTGGCACTAGAAGCTTTCTTGGGGCCCATGGTGGCTTATTTAGTGGTTACAAGCACTAAAAACAGTGGAATAATCCAAAATATATGGGAGGTACACGTGGAAGCCAACTGCAACAGCTTGTAAACAATGGCACACTGAGTGGTGAAGTGGCTGGGCTGCCCGCTCAGGCCGCGCTCTGGGCACATGGACATGTTCCGGACGAACGTCGTTGGGAGAGTTTTTTGCCGTTGGTTAAGGCATTTTTATGGCAAAAAGCGCCGTTAGACAAAATTGCCATTACTTAATGCCGCCGTTAGGTGAGGGTCGGCTCCATTATGAAATGTATCATATGAACTCGTGGGATCATCCTCACTCACTGACTGATAAACAATGGCACACCGGCTAGGAATGGAGTGTGAGGCTGTTCGGGGCTGTGTGTACGTGTTGCAGATAAACGACGATTTGAGAGTTGATGCTTTGACGAAAAAAAAGTTACGATTTCCGAAAATTATGACTTTCGAGCCTTACGAAAAACAAGGGTCCACTGGCGGACCCTCACTTTTTTGTAATTAGTCTGTTCCAGAGAGTGTGGCTACTATCGAAATTGACGATTTGTGAATTCATTTTCCCCATAAGAAATAATGTAAATCCAATTAATTCGTTCCAGACACCCAGAAGTATCAACAAACAAATTTTTTTTTACCTTGAAGATAGATTTACGTGCAGAAAAGAATGAACATTCAACATGACAGTTACCTTTATTGAAGGCTGTTGTTGAAACAAGGAGGAGAGAGGAAAGAAAGGTTATTGTTTGGAAGGGGAATACCCCTCCATAAGGACTCCAGGTCACTTCAGGGGTCACTTCCCTAGCCACTTCCCTAGCTTAAATATAAATTTACATGCAGAAAAGAATGTCAGATGAATGTAAAGCACTAATAAAATGTGTAAATGAACATTTAACATCACACTTGCCTTTATTGAAGACTCTTGTTGGTGTATGGCAGAGGGAGGGGAGGCGAGTTTGTTGGAGAATGACACTAATATCAACTCGACGGCTTATTTATCTATCACAATTCAACTAATATGACAAAATAAATAATATTAATAACAGAAACATTGAATATACTCTAGAATGAATAAAATAGTCATTATGTATGTCACAAGAGGTGTTCTGTTTTTGTTGTTGGGTGTATAAGGGCCATTGAGAGCATAAGCCGTCCATAATGGTGGTGAAGCAGCAGCTGAGGTGGCAGTGTTTTCTGTAGCCCTATATAACTCCAACAACATTGGAGGAGTTAGTAGAATCACTGAAGAAAGCACCCTCTACCACCATCACAACTGCTACCACTCTATCACCAACACTTGTATTTTTCTACGAACTTTTTCTTAAATTGTGCGTTTCTCGCATTCTTTACCAAAGGGCTGGCACTAGAAGCTTTCTTTGGAGCCATGGTGACTTATTTAGCAGTTGCAAGCACTAAAACAAATGGAATATCATGAAATGTGTCATATGAACTTGTGGGGTCATCCTCACTCGCTGATAAACAATGGCACACTGGAGAATGAAGTGTAAGGTGGCTCAGAGCCATGTGTACGTATCGCAGATGAACGACTATTTGCGAGTCGAATGATTTGCAAGTCAATGTTTTGATGAAAAAAGTTAAGATTTCTGAAAATTACAACTTCTAAGCCTTACGAAAAACGAGGGTCCACTGTATATTGTTTATTACGTATGTCATATTGCATCAGTTGTGATGGATAAATAAGCTGTAGAGTTGATATTAGCGTTATATTGAAGTGTATTTTGTCCTGTCTCTGAGAGAAGGAATTTGCTGGAACTGATTAGTAGCATTTCAATTAATTTAACTGAGGAAAATTGACTTGGCGTACGAACAAATTGGGATACGAACAAGGTCACTGAATGGATTAAATTCGTAAGCAGAGGTTCCACTGTACTTCTTGTTTATATTAACCCTTTGAGAGTCGGTCACGTACAAGTACGTCATTGCAGCCAGGGTTGGTCACATACTTGTACGCCTAAATTCTAGCGCCTTCAAATCTGGTGGAAGAAAGCTGGCAGGCCTACATATGAAAGAATGGGTCTGTGTGGTCATTGTGTTTATCTGGAGAGAGTTCCGGGGGTCAACGCCCCCGCGGCCCGGTCTGTGACCAGGCCTCCTTAGGTCAGTGTCCCAGGATGTGACCCACACCAGTCGACTAACACCCAGGTACCCATTTTACTGATGGGGAACATAGACAACAGGTGGAAAGAAACACGTCCAATGTTTCTACTCTGGCTGGGAATCGAACCCAGGCCCTCACCGTGTGAAGCGAGAGCGTTAACCACCAGGCCACCAGTATAAAAAAAATCCTGAAGCATGCAGTGCATAATGAGAGAAAAAAAAACTCCCGTGTTTTTGATTTAAAACAGCGACTTTCTAGTGTATTTTCATATGGTATTTATGGTTGTATTCTCGTCTTCTTGGTCTCGGTTGATAGAATGGAGGATATATTAGACAAAGATGATTTTGATTGGTTTCATGATGACTCTCGGTTAACGATATTAATCCGTTCCAGAGAGCTTGTCTTTAACCGATTGTGTTATCTGAATTAATTTTCCCCATAAGAAATAATGGAAATCCAATTAATCCATTCCAGACACCCAAAAGTATTTAAAAAAAAAAATTTTTTTACATGAAATATACATTTCCCTACACAGAAAACAATGAGACACGCAGAATAAATGCATAAATAAATACTAAAATGACACCTACCTTTATTGAAGAGTATTGATGAGTGATGAGACAGTTTTTCTTGAACACTGGGATTTTCAGAGTGATACATGAGTAAAGGCTTCACTTTGCAATCCCCACTAGCATTACAAGAAAACCTGAAAGTTAACCTGTCTTTCATAAGCTTGTGTCCTGCAAGTGCCTTTTCCTCCTGAGTAACGTAGGTCTTGTTGGGCATTTTCTTCCAGAACAGGCCTGTTTTGTCACAATTGAACACTTGTGGGGTTGGAATTTTTCAGCTTCACCATGCCTTATCACACTGTGTATGCCATTACGATTCTTAAATCTCTCAAACCAACCTTTGCTGGCCTTAAATTCACCAATATGAGCACTAGTTCCAGGCATTTTTTCCTGATCACCTGGGTGTTAGCCAACTTGTGTGGGTCACATCCTGGTAGACAGAGGACCCCAATGGAAGTAAGTTAGACAGTCCTCGATGATGCACTGACTTTCTTGGGTTATCCTGAGTGGCTAACTCTGAGGTTAATTGTTTCTCGTTAAACCACACCATATTTACACCAATTGCAACAACAGCTTCCTTGATTGCCTTTTCCTTGGCCAAGATAGTAGCAATAATTGAATGGGGATTGTTATACATGTATAACCTGGCCAACTCGGAGACACACACTCCACTTTTGTATTTTGCGATGATCTTTCTTTAGTTCAGTAGTATTTCTTACCCAATTTACCACATGGCTGGCACTAGTTTTCTTTGGGCCCATGGTGGCTTATATAGCAGTTAAAGCACTAAAAACAATGGAATAATACAAAATGTATGTATGCGTGGAATCGCCCGCACTGGCTTGTAAACAATGACCCCATGTTCTGAATGAATGTCTTTGACTGGGTTTTTATCGTTAGCCGAGCCAATATTTTGATGGAAAAACGAATCTGTATCTGATTTTATTGCTATCCAATGGCATCGTTAACTGAGGGTCCACTGTATCTAGAAATTGAGCTCAAAGTAGTGAAAATGATCGATTTTTGAAAATGTTCAAGAGTAAACAAATCATGCCACGTGTTCACTACACTTCAACTGGCGAGTCTGATATTCTTTCACAAGTGCGCTGATATCATTTATACTGTTTTTACAATGATGCAGTAGCATACATAACAGAAAACATTCTATTCTCTGAGAATAATAATTCAAAATGGAAAGCAAAAATAATGTAAGGAAGGCCTAGAGACATGACTAATGAAAAGATAAAATGTTATTTTAGTGCCTTGAATGTCTCTCTTGTTTATTCTGTACCCTATTTTGAAATTGGCATCTTTTGAAATGTGTGAAATTGCTCAAATTGACAATTTCTGACTACTTTATTGGGTGGTTGAAATCGGTAAATGGGCAGTTTCTTGTACTCATTCGATGGAACAAATGGAGTTATAGCGAAATAGCTATGATTTTAGTCAACTGCAACATTGGAATTGACCGAAAATAGGGCTCAAAGTGAGCAAAATCACCAATGTGTAAATATCGTTGAGACCGCTAACTTCGCCAGAGCATAATTTGGTAAGTTTTCTATCAAATTTCATAGTATTTGTCATTATGATCATTTTGTAAGAAAAATACCGCCCCCCATCTCCCCTGAAAAATTTTTGACCCTGAGAACAAGTTTGGGAGAGCCTCTTGACCCTCAAAGGGTTAACCCTTTGACTGCTTCGGTCGTATATATACATCTTACGCGCCACTGTTTCTGACGTATTTATACGCGTAAATTCTAGCAGCTTCAAATCAAGCGGGAGGAAGTTGGTAGGCCCACATGTGAGAGAATGGGTCTGTGTGGTCAGTGTGCACCACATAAAAATAATCCTGCAGCACGCAGTGCGTAATGAGAAAAAAAAACTGATTTTTTTTGGATTAAAATGCTGACTTTGAGGTGTATTTTCGTATAGTGTTTATCGTTGTATTTTCGTTTTCATGGTCTCGGGTGATAAAATGGAAAACATATTGCAGAAATAGAAATGATTTTAATTGCTTTCACGATGAGAACTACCTTGAAATTGAGCTCAAAATAGCAGAAATGTTCGATTTTTACCAATGTTCAGGAGTAAGCAAATCACACCACACGTCCAATACACTTCAACTGGGGAGTCTAATATTCTTTCACTAGTCCACTGATATTATTTATACCATTTTTACAATAATGCAGTAGTCTGCATAACAGTAAATTTTGCATTTTTTTTTTTTTTTGTATGAATAAAAAGTCAAAATAGAAAGCAATAGTAATACAAGAGGGGCCTAGAGATGTGACTAATGAACAGAGGATATGTTATTTTTGTGCCAAGAATGTCTACATTGTTTATTCTGGACCCTATTTTGAAATTGGCATCTTTTTTAATTTGCGTGAAAATGGCGAAATTGCCAATTTCTGACCACTTTCTTTGGGTAGTTCAAATCAGTAAATGGGCAGTTTCTTGTACTCCATTGATAGAAAAATTGGAGTTCTAAAGAAATGGCTATGAGTTTGGTCAACTGGAACAACAGTTGCTCAAAGTCGGCAAGGTTGCCGATGTGTATGTCGCCGAGACTGCTAACTTTTCGGGAGCGTAATTCCGTGAGTTTTCGACCAAATTTCATACTTTTGGTGTTATTACCATGGGGAAAAGATTCTATATCATTTCATTTTTTTTTTTTTTCCCAGAAATTTATCGTCATAGAATGACAGTTTCAGAAAGGGGCCTGCGACAGTCGAAGGGTTAAGGGAGAGTTGATGGTCATCCAGGTAGCTGTTTTTAGTTGCTCATTAAGTGTCTCAGAGTACAGTGGTACCTCGGGATACGAACTTAATTCATTCCAGAAGGCTGTTTGAGTGCCGATACCAAACGAATTTGTTCCTGTAAGGAATAACGTAAATTAGATTAATCCATTTCAGACCCCCCCAAAAAAAACACTTACAAAAGCACTTAAATACACTTTTAGGCAATTGTTCGAGTTTTCAGCTGTTCCTATCCCAAGGTACCACTGTAGTTGGATTCAAGTGGGGCAAGACATGAGGACATGAAGATTGATTCAGTGAATCTGTAACAAATATATATGAAAGGAGATAAAGTATATCATTATGCATGATTATTATAAGAAATTATTTGATTTATAGTCTAAGTTTATAGGGAAAATTTTTTTAAAATTAGGCAACATTCAATTCAAGAACTTGTTCTAGAAGCAGCGACTATTGCAAGTCTCTTCTTATTTATAAAAAACAGTTTAGTCATGTTAATTTTTTTCAGATTAAATCAGTAGTAGTAGTACATGTTTCTTTAGGCACTGTAAATTGAAACTTTTCAAATTTCAAATATATTATTTCTTTGCAAGTAGTAAATTGAGATTATGTATTTACAGTAATGGGTTGCAATGCAAAGAGAGCCTCTATTATGCCTAGGCATTATGGGCCGACTTAATTTATTGGCTTACAGGCTACTTAACACTAAAGAAATTTATCATAGTTGTACAGTAGTTCTATTAATTATAATTTATATAACCAAAGGATATATTCATATATTCAAAAATGCTTTTTGTGAAACATGATTCAATTATTCCTGTTGACAGTAGGTTCAAAAGTAAATAATGAAATTATAATATGGGAATATTGAGCATTTAGTCTAGGGTGATTTAAGTGGCTTTTGAGAAATCTTAAATTTATTTTCAGACCAGGTTACTTTAGTATTTTCTGGTAATGACTTCCAAATTTTGGGACCCTTTATGTGCATAGTTTTTACAGGGTGATATGGGCACTCGGTACATCAAAAAGAGATCTGTGTCTTGTGTTATGGTCGTGTCTGTTAAGGTTGGTGAGAAGTTTGGGTGCAGGGTTTGTTTGCGTGTATTGTTCTGTGTAGTAGGCACGTGAATAAGTATGGATGTTTAAATGGTGACAGATTAGACTTTTGAAAATTGGAGTATGCTGTCGGAAGTGAGAATTTGTCATTCTGACTGCTGCCTTTTGCTGGGTTGTTAGTGGTGTTAGGTGATTTAATGTTGTTGATCCTCGTGCACAAATTCCATGTGTGTGATAAGGGTAGATGAGTGAATGGTACAGTGTCAGGAGAGCTAGTTGTGGAACATAGTACCGTATCTTTGATAGTATGCCTACAGTTTTAGAGATTTTCTTGGTGATTTGTTGTATGTGTGTCTGGAACTTGAGGCTACTGTCAAGGTGGATTCCTAGGAATTTTCCCTCTGCGAGTCTCGTGACGGGTGATCCATTTAGCGTTAAGTGGAACATTTGAAGCATTGTTTCCAAAGTGAATGAAATAGGTTTTATCAGTATTCAGGGTAAGTTTATTAATCGTCCAGGCAGATATTTTCTGCAATTTGGCATTGACAGTGTTGGCGAGTATGACTGAATTTGGGTGAGAGAAGACATATGTAGTGTCGTCTGCAAATATGGGTTTGAGTAGCTGTGATGCATTCGGTAGGTCATTGATGTAGATGAGAAAGAGGAGTTGCCCAAGGACACTTCCCTGTTGGACTCCTACTGTGATAGGTTGAGTGAAAGAGTTTGCAGCATTTGTGTACACATATTGGCTTCTGTTACTAAGGTATGACTTTAGGTAGTTGAGGGAGTGGCCTCTTATACCATAGTGTGTTAATTTAGTGTACAGCAATTCATGATCGACTGTATCAAAAGCTTTACGTAAATCAATGAAAATTTCCAGCGGGACTTTTTTTTTCGAGAGCGGTTATATTAGTTTTAGCACGTGTATGATAGCATTATTTGTGCTTTTATTATTCTGAATCCAAACTGACAGGGTTTAGTATGTTGTGAGAGATGAGGTAGGAATAGATCCGTCTATGAATTTCAAAGATTTTAGAGAGCAGTGGTAAGCTAGATATTGGTCTATAGTTATTAGAGTCGGCTTGGTCACCTCCTTGTGGATCGGAGTGACCCTCGCTATTTTGAGGATTGTTGGGAAGGTAGATGATTCAATGTATTTGTTAAAGAGTGTTGCAGTAATTGGTGACAGTACTTGAAGCTTTTTTGTACATAAAAGTTGGCAAGTTGTTTGTCTCCTGCCTTGTTTTTAAGGGTGTTGATGAGCAAGACTTCTGCTGGGATGGTTAGAGCTAGGAATAGTGTAATCGGGTAGGTGCTCGTGAGGTAGTCTGCTGGACAGGTGTTTGAATTTGGGATTTTGCTTGCTAGGTTCTTTCCTATGATGGAGAAGAAAGCACCGAGTCTGTTTCAGTTGGTGGAAGTAGGGGTTCGTCTGATTTTGTTAATTTGATTTTGTTTTTGGATAACTTTGAAGTTCCAAGAATTTCAGATAGTTTTCCAGGTCTTCTTCATATCACCTTTGATGTTATGTAATCTATTTTCATAATACAATTTTTTAGATCTTATCAGGCTGGTAAGAGCTGACGAGTAATGTTTAGACTGGTCTCTAGTTATTTGATCCATTCTGTACTGTTTTTCATATTGGTGCTTTGTGTTAATGGATTTAAGGATGCTGGGTGTTAGCCAGGGACTGTTCAGTCTCTTAGCTGTGATCTGTTTAGTCTTTTTAGGGCAATGTTTGTTATAGAAGTACAGTGGACCCCCGCATAACGATTACCTCCGAATGCGACCAATTATGTAAGTGTATTTATGTAAGTGCGTTTGTACGTGTATGTTTGGGGGTCTGAAATGGACTAATCTACTTCACAATATTTCTTATGGGAACAAATTCGGTCAGTACTGGCACCTGAACATACTTCTGGAGTGAAAAAATATCGTTAACCGGGGGTCCACTGTAATAGGCTTTTTGTAGAAAATTATTTATGAATTCATTCATATCTGTATATGTTTTAAGCTCATTAGCCAATCGATGTTTTTCATAGTGCTAAAAGTTGTTTACAGCTTGTCTTTATG
>NC_069404.1:3155430-3178496 GCF_026875155.1 Cherax quadricarinatus | reverse complement strand
CCGGGCAAACCCCCACATCCTTAAACCCATTAACAAAAACACCAATATGAAAAACATACAAATGGATCAAATAACAAGAACCAGTCTAAACTTTACCTCACTCTTACCACCTATAAAATCTAAAAAATTGTTTTATAAAATAGATTACATAACATAAAAGGTATATGAAGAAGACCTAAAAACTATCTGAAATTTTTGGGAAACTTAAAATTTAATCCAAAAACAAAATCAAATTAAAAAAATCAACGAACCCCTACTTCCACCAACGAAACAGACTGGGTGCTTTTTCCCACATGGAAAAAAACCTAGCAAGAAAAAACCCAAATTCAAACACCGTCCCAGCTACCCCACAGCACCTACCCGTTTACACTTTTCCCTACCTAACCATCCCAGCAGAAGTCTTCTCATCAACCCCTTAAAAACAAGGCAGGAGACAAACAACTTGCCAACTTTTATGTACAAAAAAGCTTCATACTGTCACCATTACGAAAACACTTTTTAACAAATACTTTGAATCATCTCCCTTTCCCCAACAACCCTCAAAAAGCGGGGGTCACCCGATCCACAAAGGGGGTGCCCAAGCGACTCTAATAACTATAAACCAATTTTTAGCTTACCACGCTCCAAAAATCTTTGAAAATTCATAGACGATCTATTCCCCCTCATCTCTCACAACATACTAAACCCCGTCATTTTGGTTTAGGAATAATAAAAGCACAAATAATGCTACATACACTGCTAAACAATATTTACCGCTCTAAAAAAAAAAGTCCCTAAAATTTTTCATTGATTTACGTAAACTTTTTTATACAGTCGATCAAGAAATTCGACACAAAATTAAAACCTATGGATAAGAGGCCACCCCCCCAACTCCTAAATCATACCTTTGTAACAGAAGCCAATATTTGGACAC
Organism: Cherax quadricarinatus; assembly: GCF_026875155.1. Lineage (NCBI taxonomy): Eukaryota > Metazoa > Arthropoda > Malacostraca > Decapoda > Parastacidae > Cherax > Cherax quadricarinatus. The sequence continues at coordinate 3,177,583 of NC_069404.1, read as the reverse complement.
AAATGCGCAAAATCTTTACTCAAACCCATCACATAGATCCAACAGGGGAATGTCCCCTTTGGGGAACTCCTCTTTCCTCTACATCAATGACCTACCGAAAGCACACAGCACTCAAACCCATATTTGCAACGCACTACATATGTCTCTCTCCCCAAATTCATCATACTCGCCAAAACTGTCAATGCCAAATTGCAGAAAAATCTGCCTGGACATTTTAAAAATTACCCTGAATACGATAAAACCTATTTCATTCACTTTGGAAACGCTTCAAAAAGTTCCACTTAACGCAAATGGGTCACCCGTCACGAGACCCGCAAGGGGAAAAATTCCCGGAATCCACCTTGAAGTAGCCTCAAGTTCCAGACACACATACAACAATTTACCAAAAAAATCTCTAAAACTGTAGGCATACTATCAAAGATACGGTACTATGTTCCACAACTAGCTCTCCTGACACTGTACCATTCACTCATCTACCCTTATCACACACATGGAATTTGTGCACGAGGATCAACAACATTAAATCACCTAACACCACTAACAACCCAGCAAAAGGCAGCAGTCAGAATGACAAATTCTCACTTCCGACAGCATACTCCAATTTTCAAAAGTCTAAATCTGCTCACCATTTAGAACATCCATACTTATTCACGTGCCTACTACACAGAACAATACACGCAAACAAACCCTGCACCCAAACTTCTCACCAACCTTAACAGGACACGACCATAACACAAGACACAGATCTCTTTTGATGTACCGAGTGCCCATATCACCCTGTAAAAACTATGCACATAAAGGGTCCCAAAATTTGGAAGTCATTACCAGAAAATACTAAAGTAACCTGGTCTGAAAATAAATTTAAGATTTCTCAAAAGCCACTTAATCACCCTAGACTAAATCCAAATTTTCCCTATTAAAAATTTCATATTTACTTTTAAACCCAACGTCAACAGGAAAAATTTGAATCATGTTTCACAAAAAGCATTTTGAATATAAAATATACCTTGGTTTATAAAATTATAATTAATAGAACTACTTAAAAACATGAAAATTTTTTTTTAGTTTAAGTGCCTGTAAGCCAATAAATTAAGTGGGCCCATAATCCCTTTAAAAAAAGGGGCTCTCTTTGCTTCAACCCTTTACTTAAATACATAATCTAATTTACACTTGCAAAGAAATAAATATATTTAAAAATTTGAAAATTTCAATTTACAGCCTAAAGAAACATTAAAAACTACTACTGTTTTAATTCTAAAAAAAATTAACAGACTAAACTGTTTTTTTTAAATAAAAAGACTTGCAATAGTCGCTGTTTCTAGAACAGTTTTTAAATTGAATTTTGCCAAATTTTAAAAAAATTTTTTCCCTAAAAACTAGACATAAATCAAATAATTTTTTAAAATAATCAGCTAATGAATACTTTTCCCTTTAATATATTTTTCCCAATTTCACTGAATAAATCTTCATGCCTCTGTCTTGCCCCACTTGAACCCAACTACAGTGGTACCTTGGGATAGGAAAAGCTGAAAACTCGAAAAATTTCCTAAAAGTGATTTAATGCTTTTGTAATTTTTTTTTGGGGGGGGTCTGAAATGGATTAATCTAATTTACGTTATTCCTTACAGAACAAATTTCGTTTGGTATCGGCACTAAAACAGCTTCGGGAATAATTAAGTTCTACCCGAGGCCCCTTATCTCGAGACATTTAATGAGCAACTAAAAACAGCTACCGGATCCATCAACCCCCCTTTAACCCCTTCGACGTCGCAGGCCCCTTTCTGAAACTGTCATTCTATGACGATAAATTTCTGGGAAAAAAAAAAAAAATGAAAAAAAATTAACTTTTCCCCCTGGTAATAACACCCAAAATATGAAATTTGGTGAAAACTCACGGAATTACGCCCCGAAAAGTTTGCATCCGGCGACATCACATCGGCAACCTTGCCGACTTTGAGCAAATTTTTTATTGACCAAACTCCCCTAGCCATTTCTTTAGAACTCCCCAATTTTTCTATCAATGGAGTACAAGAAAATGCCCATTTTCTGATTTAACTAAACCCCCAAAAAAAAGTGGTCAGAAATTGGCAATTTCCCATTTTCACCAAATTTAAAAAAGACCAATTTCAAAATAGGGGCCAAAATAAACAATTAGACATTCTTGGCACAAAAATAAAATATCCTCGTTCATTATCACATCTCTAGCCCCTCTTGATTTCTATTGCTTTCTATTTTGACTTTTTATTTATACAAAAAAAAAAAAATGCAAATTTACTGTTAGCAGACTACTGCTTATTGTAAAAATGGGGATAAAAAATCATGGACTAGTGAAAGAATATTAGACTCCCCCTTGAAGTGTTTGGACGGTGGGGGTGATTTGCTTACTCCTGAACATTTTAAAAATCGAACATTTCTCTATTTTAGCTCAATTCAAGTATTCTCATCGGAAAACAATTAAAATCATTTCTATTCTCAATATTTTTCCCCTTTTTATCACCCAACCAAAAACAAAAAAATACAACGATAAACACTATACAAAATAACCTCAAAGTCACTTTTTAAACCAAAAAAAAAATCAGTTTTTTTTTCTCATTACGCACTGCGTGCTCAGGATATTTTAGGGTTGCCACTGACCAACAGACCCATTCTCTCACATGGGGGCCCCACCAACTTCCTCCCGCTTGATTTGAACTGCTAGAATTTACGCTATAAATACGTCAAAAACATGGCGCTAAGATTTTAATATACACCGAAGCACCAAAAGGGGGTTTAACCCCTTTTAGGGTCAAGGCTCTCCCAAACTTTTTCTCAGGGGCAAAAATTTTTCGGGGGGTGGGGGGGGGGTATTTTTCTTTCAAAAAGTCTAATGACAAATATATAAATTTTATAGAAACTTACCAAATTAGCTCTGGGGGAAGTTTTGCGGGCTCAACGATATTTTCACATTGGTGATTTTTGCTCACTTTTACCCCATTTTCGGGCATTCCAATTTGCAGTACTAAAATCAAGCATTCGCATAACTCCATTTGTTTTCCCTCGAATGGTACAAAAACTGCCCATTTTTCCGATTTCAACCACCCAATAAAGTAGTCGAAATTGTCAATTTTAGCAATTTCACACATTTCAAAAGATGCCAAATTTTAAATAGGGTACAGAATAAACAAGAGAGACATTCAAAGGGACTAAAAAAAACATTTTATCTTTTCATTAGTCATGCCTTTGGGCCCTTTCCTACATTATTTTTGCTTTCCATTTTGAATTATTATTCTCAGAAATAGAAAGTTTTCTGTTATGTAGCTATGCATCATTTTAAAAACGTATAAATATATCAGCGCACTTTTGAAAGAATATCAGCCGCCAGTTTAAATGTATGAACACTGGCAATTTTTTACTCTTAAATTTTCAAAAATCGTATTTTCACTACTTTGAGCTCAATTTCTAATACGTGGACCCTAGTTAACATCCATTGGGATAGCAATAAAATCAGATACAAAATGTTTTTCCCATCAAAATTTTGGGCTCGCAACGTAAAAAACCCAGTAAAAGACATTCATTCAAACAGGGGGTCTTTTTACAACCCAGTGCGGGCGATTCCACGCATACAACTTTTTGTATTATTCCATTGTTTTTAGTCTTTAACTGCTATATAAGCCCCAGGGGCCCAAAGAAAACTTTGCCACCATGTGGAAATTGGGGTAAGAAAACACTGAACAAAGAAAGATCATCGCAAAACAAAAGGGGGAGTGTGTGTCTCCGAGTTGGGCCGGTTATACATGTATAACAATCCCCTTCAAATTTTTGCTACATCTTGGGCCCAAAGGGAAAAAGGGAATCAAGGGAAGCGTTGTTGCAAGTGGGAAATATGGTGTGGTTTTAAAGAGAAAAAATTAACCTCAGAGTTTCCACTCAGGGTAACCCAAGAAATCAGTGCATCATCGAGGGCTGTCAACTTACTTCCCTTGGGGCCTCTGTCACCCGGAGTACCCCCACAAGTTGGGTAACACCCCCGGTGATCAGGAAAAAATGCCTGGGAACAGTGCTCATATTGGGAATTTAAGGGCCCCAAAAGGGGGTTTGAGAGTTTAAGAATCGTAATGGCATCCGTGTATAAGGCATGGGGAAGCTGAAAAATTCCCCAAACCCCACAAGGTTCAATTGTGCAAACGCCCGTTCTGGGAAAAAAATCCCAACAAGACCTACGTTATTTCAGGGGGAAAAAGGGCATTTGGGCAAACACAACTTATGAAAGCCCGGTTTAATTTTCAGGTTTTTTGTAATGCTAGTGGGGATTCCCAAAGTGAACCCTTTTAAACTCATGTATCACTCTAAAAATTTTCCCATTGTTCAAAAAAACGGTCCATCACTAAACAATACTCTTAAAATAAAGGAAGGGGTCTTTTTTAGTTTTAAAATTTTTAAATGCATTTATTCTGCGTGTTTTCATTGTTTTTCGTGTAGGGAAATTTATTTTTCATTTTAAAAAAAATTTTTTTTTTTAAATATTTTTTGGGTGCGGGAAGGGAAAAATTTTGGTTTTTCCTTATTTCTTAGGGAAAAAAATTAATTCAAAATAACACAATGGGTTAAAAAAACAACCTCTCGGGAAGGATTAAATCGAAAACCGAGAGTCATCAAAACCAATCAAAAAATCTTTGTCTAATATATCCTCCATTTTTATAAACCAACCAAGAAACGAGAATACCCCCCAAAAATTTACCAAAATGAAAATACACAAAGAAAGTCGCTTTTTTAAAAAAAAAAAAACAGGGATTTTTTTTTTTTCTCTCTTTTATGCATTTGCATGCTTCGGGTTTTTTTTTTATACTGGTGGCCGGGTGGTTAACGCTCCCAGCTTCACAGGTTGGGGGCCTGGGTTCGTTCCCAGCCAAAGAAAAAACCCTTGGAGTGTTTTTTTCCACCTGTTGTCTATGTTTTTCCCCCTCATAAAATGGGTACCTGGGTGTTAGTCGACTGGTGTGGGCCCCATCCTGGGGCACTGAAAAACCTAAGGGGGAGGGGCCTGGGCACAGACCGGCCCCCGGGGGCGTTTACCCCGGAACTCTCTCCAGATAAACACAATGACCACACAGACCCCCTTTTTTTCATATTAGGCCCGCCAGCTTTCCCTTTCCCCCAGATTTTTAAGGGGCTAGAATTTAGGCGTACAAAATATGTGACCAACCCTGGCTGCAATACGTAAATTGTACGTGACCCCCCCTCTCCCAAAGGGGTTTAAAATAAACAAGAAATAAAAAGTGGAACCTCTGCTTACAATTTAAAACCAATTTTAGTGACCTTGTTCGTATCCCCCAAATTTTTTCGACCCAAAATCAATTTTCCCCAGTTAAATTTAAAAAGAAATGCACAATCGTTCCAGCAAATTCCCTTTTCTCAGAGACAGGGCAAAAAAACATTCCCAAAATAACGCTAATATCACTCACAGCTTATTTATCCATCACAACTGATTCAAAATGACCTACGTAAAAAACAATTTTCAGTTTGGGCCCTCGTTTTTCGTAAGGGTTAGAAGTTTAATTTTTCAGAAATCTTAACTTTTTTTCATCAAAAAAATTTACTTGCAATCATTCGACTTCCCCAAATAGTCGTTCAAACTGCGATACGGGACACATGGCTCTGACCACCTTTCACTTCAATTTTCCAGTTTTGGGGCCCTTGTTTTATCAGCGATTTAGGATGACCCCACAATTCTATACACATTTTTATGATATTCCATTTGTTTTTAGTGCTTGCAACTCTAAATAAGTCACCATTTCTCCAAAGAAAGCTTCTATCCCACCCTTTGGTAAAGAATGCGAGAAACGCAAAATTTTAAAAAAAGTTCGTAAAAAAAATAAAAAGTGTTGGGGGTAGAGTGGTACTTTTGTGTTTGGTGGTAGGGGGGTTTTTTCTTCAGGGGAATTCTACAAACCCCTTTCCAATGTTGTTGGAGTTATATAGGGCTACAAAAAACCCATTTTGCCACCTCAGCTGCTTCACCCCCTTTTAATGGACGGTTTTAATCCCTAAATGGCCCTTATACAACCCAACAAAAAAAACAGAACACCCTTGTGACTACATAATGACTATTTTATTCATTCTAGGTATATTCAAGTTTTTTGTTATTAATATTTTTTAATTTTGCATATTGTTGAATTTTTGATAGAAAAATAAGCCGCCCGGGGTTATATTAGTGTCTTTCTCCAACAAACTCCGCCTCCCCTCCCTCTGCCATACACCAAAAAGAGCCCCTTCAAAAAAGGGAAGGGTGGGGATTTTAAAAATTTCCCATTTACACTTTTTTATTAGTGCTTTAACATTCATCTGACATTCTTTTCTGCATGTAAATTTATTTTTAAAAGGCTAGGGAAGGGGCTAGGGAAGTAAACCCCTGAAGTGACCGGGAGTCCTTATGGAGGGTATTCCCCTTCCAAAAAAAAAAAATTTTCCCCAAAATTTTCCACCCTCTCCTCCTTTTTAAACAACCCCTTCAAAAAAGGGAACTGTCCCGTTAATGTTCATTTTTTTTTCCCCAGTAAATCTATCTTCAAGGGAAAAAAAAATTTTTTTGTTGATACTTCTGGGTGTCTGGAACGAATTAATTGGGTTTAAAATTATTTTTTTATGGGGACCAATTAAATTTACAAATCGTCAATTTTCCCCCCATTAAAATAGCCACACTCTCTTTGGAACAGACTAATTACAAAAAAGTGAGGGCCGCCAGTGGACCCTTGTTTTTTTTGTAAGGCTTCCCAAAATCTAATTTTTGGAAATCGTAACTTTTTTTTTCGTCAAAGCATCAACTCTCCCCAAACGTCGTTTATTGCAAAAACCCTACACACAGCCCCGAACAGCCCCCACACTCCATTCCTACCGGTGTGCCCCTTGTTTTTCGTCATGAGTGGGATAACCCCCGATTTTATATTTATACATTTATAATGGGGGCCCACCCCCCACCTAACGGCCCGGGAAATTTTAAAAATGGCAATTTTTTTCCCAACGGCGCTTTTTTTTTCCATAAAAATGCCCTTTAACCAACGGGAAAAAACCTCCCAACGACGTTCGTCCGGGCCCTGTCCAGTCCCAGAGCGCGGCCCGACGGGCAGCCCAAAAAACCACCCTTTACCACTCCCGTGTGCCATTGTTTTTCAAGCTGTTGCAGTTGGTTCCACGTGCTCCCATATATTTTTATTATTCCCTTTTTTTAGTGCTTTAACCACTAAATAAGCCACCATGGGGCCCCAAAAAAAGCTTCAAGGCCAACCCCGTGTTTAAAAAAGGGGGAAAAAAATTTTATGGAAAATGGAAAATCATTGAAAAAAACAAGGTGGGGTCCCCCCCCGGGGATGGGCCAGTTTTAAAAAAGGGAATAAAAACAAATCACATTCAACCATCATACTATCTTGGGGAATGGACAGGAAACAAGAAGCTGTTGGGTTTCGAAAGGTTTCAAGTACGTTTTCAAAAAAAGAGGCCGCAAATAAAATGAAGAGGGAAAGGGGGCTTTCTATTGGATAAATAAAAAAAAAAATTATCCGGGGATAATGTTTCTCAGGCGAAGAAGTTTCATTTATGATCAAAGAAAAAGCCCAAAATAGTGCTGTTGAGGGAAATTTTAAAGGCCCCAAAGGGTGGGTTTTTTAGATATTTTAAAATTCGTAGTCAAAACAAGGGGATGGTGAGGCAGCCCGTTTCCCCACAAAAATCAGCCGAAAAATATGTGAAGGATTTTAGGAATACATAGACCCGAAAACATAAAACCTGAACAAGTGTTTAATTGTGAAAGAACCCGGCCCGTTTTGAAGAAAATTGGGAAACAGGACCTACATTTTCTCAGGAAAAAAGGCACTCCCAGGCATAAGCCTATGAAAGACAGGGTGACAATGTGTAGTAATGCTAGTGGTGATTTCAAAGTGAAGCCTTTATTGGTGTATCACTGATACTCCCAGAGTGCTCAAGAAGAAAAATAACGTCAAGGGTAATTTGCGTGCTGTGGAGATCAAACAGTAAGGCATGGGTCACTACGGAATTTTTCTTGGACTGGTTTTAGGGCGTGTTTGGCCCCGCTATGACAAAATACCTCCAGGAAAAGAAATTGTCACTCAAGTGCCTCCTGGTAATGGTTGGAGGTTTGTGACGAGGATGTGGAAGAGTTGGTGCAGAACGACAAGGAAGAACTAACCACTGCAGACCTGCAAGAGCTTCAGGTGCAACAGCAACAGATCACATCTCAGGAATGTTCTACAGAGCAGGATGAAGAGATGGACGAAGATGACTTCGTCTAGGATTAGGGGAATGTGTTCAATGTTTACAAAGGTGCAAGCATTTATCGATGAATTTTATCCTGTCACAGAAGTTGGAAGCTGCATTGGGAACACGTACAATGACAATCGTGTCCCAATTTAGGTAAATCGTAAGGGCATGTGAGAAACAGCTCTCTGGACAGTTATTTTGTGTGACAGGGGTCCAGTGACTCGAGCTGGTCCTAGTGGCAGTGAAAAAACCAAGGGAGGTAACCCCCCACCAAAGGACTTGGTACCTGAAGTCTTTATGGAAGGGATCTGCCTTCCAAGCAACAGACAATCCTGAATCTCCCCTGCTGCTGGCACATAACTCATCAACAACTCCACAATAAAGGTAAGTGGCATTTAATTGTTTATTTTACATGTCCTATTCATTTTGGTGTCAGGAAATGTATATTTCATGTAATTTTTTTTTTTCCAGATTTTGGGGTGTCAGGAACGGATTATATTTCTTATGGGGGAAATTAATTCGACCAACGGCAATTTCGACTAACGGCAATTTCGACTAACGGCAATTTCGACTAACGGCAATTTCGACTAACGGCAAGCTCTCTGGAACGGATTAATGCCGTTGAGGGTCCACTGTATTCCATTCATTTTAGGGCTTGCCCCTAAGAAAGCTTCTAGTGCCAGGCCTTCGTAAAGAATGTGAGAAACACATAATTTAAGAAAAAGTTGTAGAAAAATATGAAAGTGGTGGTGGTGGTAGAGTGGTAGCAGTTGTGATGGTGGTAGAGGGTGGTAGCAGTTGTGATGGTGGTAGAGGGTGCCATCCTCAGTGATTCTACTAACTCCTCCAATGTTGTTGGAGTTAGAGGGCTACAGAAAACACAGCACCTCAGCTGCTGTTTCACCACCATTATGGACGGCTTATGCTCTCAGTGGCCCTTATACACCCAACAACAGGACACCTCTTGTGACATACATAATGACTTATTTTATTCATTCTAGAGTATATTCCATGTTTCTATGTTATTAACCCTTTCAGGGTTTCGGATGTACTAGTATGGCTTACACACCAGGGTTTTTGACGTACTAGTACGCCTAAATTCTAGCCCCCTCAAATCTAGTGAGAAAGCTGGTAGGCCTACATATGAAAGAATGGGTCTATGTGGTCAGTGTGCGCAGTATAAAAAAAAAACTCCTGCAGCACACTGTGCATAAGAAAAAAAAACTGACCGTGTTTTTGGATTAAAACAGCTACTTTGCACTATATTTTCATATGGTATTTATTGTTGTATTCTAGTTTTTCCTGGTCTCATTTTATAGAATGAAAAACATTACAGAAATTGAGATGATTTTGACTGGTTTTACAATGAGAAGTACCTTGAAATTGAGCTCAAAGTAGCAGAAATGTTCGATTTTTACCAAAGTTCAAAAGTAAACAAATCATGCCAAGCATTCAATCCATGTCAACTTGCGAGTTTTAATATTCTTTCACAAGTGCGCCGATATTATTTATACCATTTCTACACTAATGCAGCAGTCTGCATAACAGTAAATCTATTTTTTGCGAGAAAAATTCAAAGTGGAAAGCAAAAGAATGTAAGAGGGGCTTTGGGGACGTGACTAATGAACAGAGGAAATTTTATTTTAGTGCCAGGAATGTCTGTTTATTCTGGACCCTATTTGGAAATTGGCAAAATTGCTAAATTCTGACCACTGTATTGGATAATTGAAATTGAGTAGTTTCTTTTACTCATTTGATAGAAAAAATGAACTCTAGCGAAATAGTTATGATTTTTGTCGACTAGTACACTGGAATTGGCCGAAAATAGGGCTCCAAGTGGGCAAAATCGCCTATGCGTAAACATCGTCGAGACCGCTAACTTCATGAGAGCATAACTCCATAAGTTTTTTCATCAAATTTCATACTTTTGGTGTCATTATGATCGGGAAAAGATTCTCTATATCTTTTCATTAGATTTTTTTTTTTTTTGAAATCTGGGCGACCCTGAGAACAACTCTGTTATAGGACCTGGGGACCCTGAAAGGGTTAATATTGTTTATTTTGTCATATTAATTGAATTATGATAGATAAATAAGCTGTAGAGTAGATATTAGTATAATCTCCCACAATAACCTCACCTCCCCTACCTCTGTCCCGTCTGCCAGACACCAACAAGAGTCTTCAATAAAGGTAAGTGTGATGTTAAATGTTCATTTATACATTTTATTAGAGCTTTACATTTATTTGGTATTCTTTTCTGCATGTAAATCTATATTTAAGCTAGGAAGTGGCTAGGGAAGTGACCTCTTAAGTGACCTAGAGTCACTATGGGGGGATTTCCCTTCCAAATAACCTGTCTTTCCTCTCCCCTCCTCCCTGTCTTCCATTCATCAACAACAGCCTTCAATAAAGGTAACCGTCATGTTGAATGTTCATTCTTTTCTGCATGTAAATCTACCTTTAACCCTTTCAGGGTCCGTCCCGTAGATCAACGGCTTTACGTTGAGTGTCCAAACCGTAGATCTACACCAAAATTCTAGCGCCGTCAAATTTAGCTCCCAAAACGCTCATAGGCCTACATGTGAGAGAACGGTCTGCGTGGTGGGTGTGCGCCATAAACAAAAAATCTAGGCGCCCGCATAGCATTGTGGGAATGCCGGCTCAGTTACCCTTGTTCACCATGCCTCGTCGCAAGTCAGCTCTCACTCCCCGGAAAATTGGGACTCTCCTCTTCCTATCTGATAGTTCTGACACTGATGGAAGTGGAAATAAAGACGAATTCTACGGCTTTGATCAGTTAGTGACGAAAAGAATGACCAGGATATCGAAATAGTGCAGAAAACCCTGACGATCCTCAACCTTCTACCTCTGGTGTGGGCACTCATGACTCACGGTGGGTTTGGGTTCCTCATCGCAAGAGAAAACTAAATTTTCGCGTGGCCAGGCCTCTGACTTCAGAAATGATGATGATAGTGACTTTGGACTGTGATTTTATTGCGCTCGACGATCATTCGAGTAGTGATAGTGAAAAATCATATTCACCAGTGAAGCGTCGGTATGTTCGCCGCCGCATGCACTCCGGGTAGTGTACCCTATGCTTGGGGCCCAGGGGACGGAGTACATCCCGCGGCCCAACACCAGTTTTTAGGTAGTGATAGTGAGGATGATGGGGCTACATTTGGGCATGGATAGACCACAGGCATCAGGGAGGGTTTGTTAGTGGGATGGTAGTGGCGGTGGTAGTGGCACCGCCATGCCGTGACTCACCAGGCCACGCTGGGACCCACGCTGCTGACTCGTCAGTTCAAGGAAAAAGCGGAGCGCCAGCCACCACCCACCCCCAACCACCCGCACAACCAGCCTATGATGTCCAGTATCCACCAGCAAACCGTAATGTGGGATTGGCAGCAAAACCCCAAAATTTTGTTCCCAAGCCTCACCACTTTGATGACTCTAAAAGTGGAATTCTACCTACTTGTCCCCTTGGAACCACGGCCAATGAACTGGAATTCTTTGAATTATTCTTGACCACAATTGAGGGAAATTATTGTCAGAAAGTAATAAGTATTTTAAATTACCCCATGGCAATACGATCTTATCACCACAGTCAAGACTACACAGGTGGAAAGAGATGACTGTTGCAAAAATTGTATTTGTTTTTTTTGCAACAATAATGCTTATGCCTCATGTCTATAAGCATAATATAAAAGCATACGGGTCCACAGATCGGCTAATTTCTCCCCCGGTCTTCAGTGAAATCATACCAGTGAACAGATTTATCTTACATTTACGAAATGTTGCACTTCTCTGAAAAAACCAGGCCTGACAGAAGTGACAGGTTATACAAGATTGAAATGTTTTCATGTATCTAAAACAAAAGTTCAGCATATACTTTTATCCATTCAAGAATCTTGTACTTGACGATTCTTTGATTTTTTCAAAGGGGTAGACATTCATTCAAGCAGTATATACCGAGCAAGAGGAAACGCTTTGGTATAAAACTTTTTTGTACTCTGTGATTGTGACAGTGGCCTGGTGTTGGATATTGTTGTATACACGGGTAGTAAAACATTGAAAGATACCAAGATGTTATTGGGTACTCAGTGACGTAGTGAGAAACATGATGGCACCTTATCTTGGTAAGGGGCATACATTATATACCGATAACTGGTACACAAGCCCATTACTCAGCGATATCATGCGAGTGAACAAGACAGATGTGTGTGGCACAGTGCGTTCTAATCGTAAACATATGCCCAGGCTCAACGCAGGTGCTCGTGGTGATGACGTGCAGGTTTTTTACTGCCAATGACATCATGGCATTACGGTGGCATGACAAACGAGATGTCACATTGTTGACAACCCTTCACCGTAATGAAATGCAAGACAGTGGCAACGTTGATCGAGTGACTAATGAACGTATTCGAAAACCAGTGACTGATTGATTATACACAAAACATGCGCTTGGGTTTGAAAAATGTGACAGCAGATTGGTTTTGTTGACTGTGTTCGTAAGAGTTACAAGTGGTACATGAAACTTTTCTTCCATCCATGGACATTTCAATCTCAAGCATATATGTACCAAATAAAGACTGGCAACAGACAACCGTATGGTGAATTTTGTTTGTCTGTTGTCAGACAACTCATAATGAAGTACCAGGTAACAACACCTGCTATACAACACGGTCCTCGAATTCCCAGGATAAACCAAAGCGTTTGAGGAGGGAAGGTGATCATTTCATATACAACTTCCTTCAACTCAGAAGAAATTTGCTCAGAAGAGATGCATAGTCTGTGCACAAACAAAAAGACGGCAACAAAGACGCAAAGACACTCGGTTTATGTGTGAGGAATGTAAGGTGCCTCTGTGCATGGTGCCTTGTTTCAAGGAGTTCCACAAGCTCCAGCAGTTCTAAAACCATGTCCAGTGATTGTAAATATATGATAGAACATTAGTATTATACAAGATTTGTGCATGTTAATTGGAATAAACAACAGTGGTAAACAATAATATGATAATAACTTTAGTGCGGTTATTGTGTTCAATACAGTGAGTTTATATTTATTTATTTATTTATTTAAAAATTTGAGCACACATACAGAGGTACAAAAAATACAGATAAGAGCAGCATGCCAAAGCCACTTATACTATGCATAGCATTACGGGCTGGCTTAAAATTAACTTAAGATTAACTAAGCAATGATGAAATCAGTGATAAAACTTTAATGTAAACAGATTACTATATACTATATACATTATATACAGCATTGGTCTCTCAGGCCCCAAATGTTAGTAGGAATAGAAAAAAATTGGAAAAGAAAAGAAAAAACAACAAAAACCGCAAAATAATGTAATGCGCGTAAGTGGAATTCGTCGATGTTGCCGCCACCACATTTTCAACAAACTTCTTGGCACTGTATCTTGGCAAGTACTGATCAGAATTTTTTTTTTTGTCTTATTACCTTCACAAAAATATGCTCTTTAATTCTGTAAGAATTTTTTTTTTTTTTTTTTTTTTTCAAAATTTCTTGGACACTGGAGCACCACTTCAGATTTTGGCCTTGGACCCTGAAAGGGTTAAGGAAAAAAAAAAAAAAAAATATTGTTGATACTTCTGGATGCGTGGAACGAATTAATTGGATTTACATTATTTCTCATGGAGAAAATGGACTCGAATCATTAATTTCGATAATCTCACTCTGGAACGGATTAATTAGGGAAAAACGAGGGTCCACTGTACTACTGTTTACTTAGCTATTTCACTTTTTGTCCCTTTAAATAGACTACTTAAGAACTGACGTAGGTTAAGTATTAAGGATTAGTCTGCTCAAAATGCACCGCATGTTTAGTGGTTTTCCCTTTTGTCCCTTAATATTTTATCACATTTAAATTACATTTTGTATACTGCAGGAAAGAACTATAGTTGTATTTTACCTTTCAGCAACCTTTCCCCATTCTATCAAACAATACCAAAAACCGGGAAAAATTTCCAATAATAAAACCATCCGAAAATATGCTGCAAATAAACCAATTTAAATCATGCACACTCAGTTTTGTTTTCCCATCATGCACTGCATGGGGCAAAATTTTTTTTTATATATATGGTGCACACACTTCACACAGACACATTCTTTCATATCTAGGAAATTTACCACTCGCAGTTAACTTGTGAGCCGAGCTCACCAAGTACTACTACATGATGGACCTTGTGCTCAAAGCTGTGATACCATGGCACAAATCCTTAAAGGGTCAGTATAAGATTTTTTAAATTTTTAACTCGAGAGGGTTAGCCACCCAGGATAACCCAAGAAAGTCAGTGTGTCATTCAAGACTATCTTGCTTCCATTGAGGTCCTTTTAATCTCGTCTCCCAGGATGTGACTCGCACCAGCTGGGTTTGAACAGGACAGCAGGTGAAAGGAAGCTTTCCCAATATTCCACCCGTACCAGGGATCAAACCACGGACACTGTATGAGGCAAGAAAATTGCCAACTTATTACAGACCAATTCATAGTTTTGCAGCATACATTAGTTTTTACTGTATTTTCTGGTGATATTTTTTGTCATAAGTTGTCCTATTTGATCTCTAAGGACTTTCCTGGTGCAATGAGTAAGATGATCACTTAACCTATGTGAATGATGACCAACTTGAAATTTTCACAGCAGTTGTATAGCTGCTGTGTGGTCAAATTATTTTTTCTGAATACACCACATCTCCAACCGGAAAAAGGCGACATGAATAGGGAAAAAAAAATTTCATTGTCAGTCGTGCAGTCACTCTTTCCAGAAATTTTCCGACATAATAGTTCGGATGATCCCCCCAAACAGCAACATCCCTACCTCTCCTTCAGAGTGCAGCACTGTACTAACCACCTCCAGAACTTGAAATCGAACTAACCTGCTTTCCTTAAGTGCATGCTAAGAACATATCAACTTTAACAATCACTCCTATCTAACATTCTCACATGTTGTACAAGATTAGGTAGTGCCCCGTGGCCTGGTAAGCAGCACTCGCCTTGCATGTTGAGTGTCCATGGCTTGATCCGCGGCAAGGGCAAAAAAAACTGGACGTGTTTCCACACACCTATTTTCCCGTTCTCCTAGAAAGCAAGCAGGTACCTGGTGTTAGTCTACTGATTGGGGTTTACATGGGGGGACAACATTGAGGACCCCAGTAAAAATAAGACAGACATCCTCGATGATGCACTGCACTTCTTGGGTTATCCTGGGTGGCTAACCTTCAGGATTAAAAAATGTGAACAAAATCTTACCTTGAGTAAAATAAAACTACATCAGAATATAAAAATTCCCAACCATACGACACGGGGAAAAACTAATGTAACAGACCGAGGATTTATGTCGGAGGATCTCACTTTTAAAAACCACATCACATCAATCACATCTGCTAGAAATATGACAGGATGGATAATAAGAATCTTCAAAACTAGGGATGCCAAGCCCATGATGAACTTCAGATCACTTGTTCTATCTAGGCTGGAATATTGCTACACACTAACTGTTCCTTTCAAGGCAGGGGAAATTGCTGACCAAAAAAACGTACAGAGAACCTCCACAGCACACACAAGTGCGACAAAACACCTAAATACTGGGGAAAGTTTGAAGTTCCTTGACCTGTATTCCCTGGAATGCAGGCAGGAGATACGTATACGATTATATACACCTGGAAAAATCCTGGAGGGATCAGTACCAAATTTGCAGATGAAAAACACTCCAAATGTAAGCAAAAGACTCGGCAGACTATGCAACCCTTTCCCCCAAAGATAAGCGGGGGCACCACTAGCCGATAAGAGAACACAATAAGTGTCAGGGGCCCCCAAAACTGTTTAACTGCCTCCCCGCATACAAAATATACACTTGGTTGTCTTCAGAAGGCTTTGGACAGGCATCTAAAGTCAGTATTTGATCAGCTAGGCTTATGGTTCATACATCAGTTTATTACCTAGAGTTTACCTGGAGAGAGTTCCGGGGGTCAACGGCCCTGTGGCCCGGTCTGTGACCAGGCCTCATGGTGGATCAGGGCCTGATCAACCAGGCTGCTCCTGCGGCTGCACGCAATCCAACGTACGAGCCACAGCCCAGCTTGTCAGGTACCAACTTTAGGTGCCTGTCCAGTGTCTGCTTGAAGACAGCCCGGAGTCTATTGGTAACTCCCTTATGTAGCTGGGGGCGTTGAACAGTCTTTGGGGCCCCCGACACTTATTGTGTTTTCTCTTAGCGTGCTAGTGACACCCCTGCTTTTCATTGGGGGGGTGTTGCATCGTCTGCTGAGTCTTTTTCTTTCGTAGAGAATGATTTTTTGTGGCAAGTTTGGTACATCCCTCTAGGATTTTCCAGGTGTATATAAACATGCATCTCTCCTGCCTGCATTTTCCCGGAGTACAGGTTCAGGAACTTCAAGCAACCCAGTAATTGAGGTGTTTTATCTCAGTTATGCATGCTGTGAAGGTTTCTCTGTACATTTTTCTAGGTCAGCAATTTCACCTGCCTTGAAAGGTGCTGTTCGTGTGCAGCAATATTCCAGCCTTTGATAGAACAAGTGACCTGAATAGTGTCATCATGGGCTTGGCATCCCTAGTTTTGAAGGGTTTTCATTATCCATCCTGTCATTTTTCTAGCACATCGATCAATACAATGTTATGGTCCTTGAAGGCGAGATCCTCCGACATGATCACTCCCAGGTCTTTGACATTAGTTTTTTGCTCTATTTTGTGGCTGGAATTTTTTTTATACTCTGAATAGTTTTAATTCCTCATGTTTTTCCATATCGGAGCGGCCAACAGTAACAGCCGTTGATCAGGCACTGATCCACCATGAGGCCTGGTCACAGACCGGGCGCAGGGGCACTGACCCTCCCAAAGGGCCCCCTCCAGGTAACAAACTTTCCTTACCCATATATTGGTCACTGCTCGATTTGTGTCAACAGCCATCAACAAACTCGCTGCTAACCAGCTACTGGGCAAAATAGGCATTTTCAGTAATTAACCCTTTTAGGGTCGACAGGCCCTCTCCGAGACTCCTTTTCAGGGTCGGCCAAAATTTTAAAAAAAAAAAAAAAAAAAAAAAAAAAAAAACTTCTTATGAATCTTTTCCCCGATCATAATGACACCAAGAATGTGAAATTTGATGGAAAAATTACGGATTAGCTCTCGCGAAGTTTGCGGTCTTGGGGATGTTTACGGAGCGGAGATTTTGCCCACTTTGAGCCCCATTTTTCGGCCAGTTCCCCTGTACTAGTCGACAAAAAACATTAATATTTCGCTAGAACTTTCCCTTTTTTCTATTGAAGAGTGCAAGAATCCACCCATTTACCATTTCAACTTTCCAGTACAGTGGGCCCGAATTTAGCAATTTTGCCAATTTTCACACAAATTTCAAAAGATGCCAATTTTTCCGAAAAGGTCCAGAACAAACTGGAAATACATTCTGGGACTAAAACGACATTTCCTCTGTTCATTAGTCACCTCAAGGCCCTCTTACATTCTTTTGCTTTCCACTTTGAATTTTTATTCTCACTAAAAATAGAAGATTTACTGTTATGCAGACTACTGCATTAGTGTAAAATGGTATGAATCATATTGGCGCACTTGCAAAAGAATATTAGACTCACCAGTTGACGTGTATTGGACGCTTGGCACGATTTGTTTACTTTTGAACTTTGGTAAAAAATCGAACATTTCTGGGTACTTTGAGCTCAATTTCCAAGGTACTTTTCATTGTAAAACCAGTCAAAATCATCTCAATTTCTATGATATGCAGGCCCGGTGGGCCCGGTGGCTAAAGCTCCCGCTTCACACACGGGGGGCCCAGGTTCGATTCCCGGCGGGTGGAAACATTTCGACAAGTTTCCTTACGCCTGTTGTTTCCCGTTTTACCTAGCAGCAAATAGGTACCTGGGTGTTAGTCGAACTGGGGTGGGTCGCATCCTGGGGGACAAGATTAAGGACCCCAATGGAAATAAGTTAGACAGTCCTCGATGACGCACTGACTTCTTGGGTTATCCTGGTGGGTTTAACCCTCCGGGGTAAAAATCCGAACGAAAAACTTATCCATTCTATAAAATGAGACCAAGAAAACTAGAATACAACAATAAATACCATAACGAAAATACAGTGCAAAGTCGCTGTTTTTTTTCCAAAAAAAAAAAGGTCAAAGTTTTTTTTTCTCATTATGCACTGTGTGCTGCAGGATTTTTTTTTTTACCGTTTCACACTGACCTCAGACCCATTCTTTCATATGGAGGCCTACCAGCTTTCTCCCACTAGATCTGAGGGCGCTAGAATTTAGACGTACTAGTACTCAAAAACCCTGGGTCGCAAGCCGTACTAAATACGTCCGAAACCCTCAAAGGGTTAAAAGGACAACTAAAATGCTGAAAATATCTAAGACAGGAATGGTAAACAATGGAATAAAGTTGGCAAAAATTTTTATACAGTAAGTATAATAATAGGAATGCAATGCTTGCTATTCATAAAGGAGGAGACCAAACAGACTGAATAACTAAGGCCAAAATCCAACTTAACACCCTCTCTAAAATCTTCGAGAAATTAATTAATAAGCGAATCTATTCCTAGGTTTGTAGACAGCAACCACCCAGGGAAGTACTACCGTCCTGCCAGATGACTGTGAAACAAAAACCTGTAACTGTTTTGCATGATGGTAGGATTGCTGGTTTTCTTTTTCTGTCTCATAAACACGCTAGATAACAGGGATTTCTTGCTACTCCTACTTACACTTTGGTCACACTTCACAGACACGCACATGCATATATATATATACATACATCTAGGTTTTTCTCCTTATTCTAAATAGCTCTTGTTCTTTTTATTTCTTCTATTGTTCATGGGGAAGTGGAAAAGAATCTTTCCTCCGTAAGCCATGCGTGTCGTATGAGGCGACTAAAATGCCGGGAGCAATGGGCTAGTAACCCCTTCTCCTGTATACATTTACTAAAAAAGAGAAGAAGAAAAACTTTATAAAACTGGGTTGTTTAAATGTGCGTGGATGTAGTGCGGATGACAAGAAACAGGTGATTGCTGATGTTATGAATGAAAAGAAGTTGGATGTCCTGGCTCTAAGCGAAACAAAGCTGAAGGGGGTAGGAGAGTTTTTAGCGGGGGGAAATAAATGGGATTAAATCTGGAGTATCTGAGAGAGTTAGAGCAAAGGAAGGGGTAGCAGTAATGTTAAATGATCAGTTATGGAAGGAGAAAAGAGAATATGAATGTGTAAATTCGAGAATTATGTGGATTAAAGTAAAGGTTGGATGCGAGAAGTGGGTCATAATAAGCGTGTATGCACCTGGAGAAGAGAGGAATGCAGAGGAGAGAGAGAGATTTTGGGAGATGTTAAGTGAATGTATAGGAGCCTTTGAACCAAGTGAGAGAGTAATTGTGGTAGGGGACCTGAATGCTAAAGTAGGAGAAACTTTTAGAGAGGGTGTGGTAGGTAAGTTTGGGGTGCCAGGTGTAAATGATAATGGGAGCCCTTTGATTGAACTTTGTATAGAAAGGGGTTTAGTTATAGGTAATACATATTTTTAAGAAAAAGAGGATAAATAAGTATACACGATATGATGTAGGGCGAAATGACAGTAGTTTGTTGGATTATGTATTAGTAGATAAAAGACTGTTGAGTAGACTTCAGGATGTACATGTTTATCGAGGGGCCACAGATATATCAGATCACTTTCTAGTTGTAGCTACACTGAGAGTAAAAGGTAGATGGGATACAAGGAGAATAGAAGCATCAGGGAAGAGAGGTGTGAAGGTTTATAAACTAAAAGAGGAGGCAGTTAGGGTAAGATATAAACAGCTATTGGAGGATAGATGGGCTAATGAGAGCATAGGCAATGGGGTCGAAGAGGAATGGGGTAGGTTTAAAAATGTAGTGTTAGAGTGTTCAGCAGAAGTTTGTGGTTACAGGAAAGTGGGTGCAGGAGGGAAGAGGAGCAATTGTGGAATGATGATGTAAAGAGAGTAGTAAGGGAGAAAAAGTTAGCATATGAGAAGTTTTTTACAAAGTAGAAGTAATGCAAGGAGGGAAGAGTATATGGAGAAAAAGAGAGAGGTTAAGAGAGTGGTGAAGCAATGTAAAAAGAGAGCAAATGAGAGAGTGGGTGAGCTGTTATCAACAAATTTTGTTGAAAATAAGAAAAAGCTTTGGAGTGAGATTAACAAGTTAAGGAAGCCTAGAGAACAAATGGATTTGTCAGTTAAAATATAGGAGAGGAGAGTTATTAAATGGAGAGTTAGAGGTATTGGGAAGATGGAGGGAATATTTTGAGGAATTGTTAAATGTTGATGAAGATAGGGAAGCTGTGATTTCCTGTATAGGGCAAGGAGGAATAACATCTTGTAGGAGTGAGGAAGAGCCAGTTGTGAGTGTGGGGGAAGTTCGTGAGGCAGTAGGTAAAATGAAAGGGGGTAAGGCAGCCGGGATTGATGGATAAAGATAGAAATGTTAAAAGCAGGTGGGGATATAGTTTTGGAGTGGTTGGTGCAATTATTTAATAAATGTATGGAAGAGGGTAAGGTACCTAGGGATTGGCAGAGAGCATGCATAGTTTCCTTTGTATAAAGGCAAAGGGGATAAAAGAGAGTGCAAAAAATTATAGGGGATAAGTCTGTTGAGTGTACCTGGTAAAGTGTATGGTAGAGTTATAATTGAAAGAATTAAGAGTAAGACGGAGAATAGGATAGCAGATGAACAAGGAGGCTTTAGGAAAGGTAGGGGGTGTGTGGACCAGGTGTTTACAGTGAAACATATAAGTGAACAGTATTTAGATAAGGCTAAAGAGGTCTTTGTGGCATTTATGATTTGGGAAAAGGCGTATGACAGGGTGGATAGGGGGGCAATGTGGCAGATGTTGCAAGTGTATGGTGTAGGAGGTAGGTTACTGAAAGCAGTGAAGAGTTTTTACGAGGATAGTGAGGCTCAAGTTAGAGTATGTAGAAAAGAGGGAAATTTTTTCCCAGTAAAAGTAGGCCTTAGACAAGGATGTGTGATGTCACCGTGGTTGTTTAATATATTTATAGATGGGGTTGTAAGAGAAGTAAAAGCGAGGGTCTTGGCAAGAGGCGTGGAGTTAAAAGATAAAGAATCACACACAGGGTGGGAGTTGTCACAGCTGCTCTTTGCTGATGACACTGTGCTCTTGGGAGATTCTGAAGAGAAGCTGCAGAGATTGGTGGATGAATTTGGTAGGGTGTGCAAAGAAGAAAATTAAAGGTGAATACAGGAAAGAGTAAGGTTATGAGGATAACAAAAAGATTAGGTGATGAAAGATTGAATATCAGATTGGAGGGAGAGAGTATGGAGGAGGTGAACGTATTCAGATATTTGGGAGTGGACGTGTCAGTGGATGGGTCTATGAAAGATGAGGTGAATCATAGAATTGATGAGGGAAAAAAGAGTGAGTGGTGCACTTAGGAGTCTGTGGAGACAGAGAACTTTGTCCTTGGAGGCAAAGAGGGGAATGTATGAGAGTATAGTTTTAAACCAACGCTCTATATGGGTGTGAAGCATGGGTGATGAATGTTGCAGCGAGGAGAAGGCTGGAGGCAGTGGAGATGTCATGTCTGAGGGCAATGTGTGGTGTGAATATAATGCAGAGAATTCGTAGTTTGGAAGTTAGGAGGAGGTGCGGGATTACCAAAACTGTTGTCCAGAGGGCTGAGGAAGGGTTGTTGAGGTGGTTCGGACATGTGAGAGAATGGAGCGAAACAGAATAACTTCAAGAGTGTATCAGTCTATAGTGGAAGGGAAGGGGGTAGGGGGCGGCCTAGGGAAGGGTTGGGGGGAGGGGTAAAGGAGGTTTTTGTGGGGAGGGGGTTGGACTTCCCAAAGGCCTGCGTGAGCGTGTTTGAAAGGGGGTTGGGAAAAG